>JANHGL010008250.1:31067-48323 GCA_024611195.1 Ceyx melanurus | reverse complement strand
CCCTGCTGCCCACCTATCCCTGCTGCCCACCTATCCCTGCTGCCCACCTATCCCTGCTGCCCACCTATCCCTGCTGCTGTGTTTCAGAGGGGAAAAGGCAACAGCAGAGGCAGAGCTGACAATCTGTGAAATTAGGGATTTTGCAGGTTTGAGATCCCTTGGCTTAAATCAGGGTCCAACTGCTATAAGCAGCTGCTTGTCATGGCTTGGGGACAGGGCAGCTCTTTAGACTGTCATGAGATACTCATTAATGAAAGACAATTAATTTGCTGTGGATCTTCACTGCAATAATTAAACTTTCCTATATGGAACACTGACAGCATCTATTCTGCCTCTTTTCTTGTCAGATGAGTGCATTCTTTGGAACTCCAGAAGTTCAGCTTCCTTCCTCTTGCACCAATACTTTTCCCCCCCCTTTGAACTTGCCCGTTGAGTCTATCAGTGAGTTTGGGCAATGTATTATTCATAGGAAAAATTAAAAAAGTGTCAAACCAAAGTAGCATATCACCTATGTTAGCTCAGAGGACTGCAGTTTCCCTTTAATACCAGCTGCCTACATTACAGTAACTAAATCAAAGGAGTATATTGGCCATTTTAAACACGTGCTGTCCCGTGCTCCTGCCAATAGCCCTGGCTGCCCAGCCACCTCTGTCCTGCACAGCAAGGAGGGTGCTGCAGGATGGAGGCACCTTCTGGGCTGCTGGAAAGGAGGAGTCTGGCATTGCATGTGTATGCAGTTTAAATGTGCAAATATCTTTTCAAATCTGGTTCCAACACTTGATATGCTTTGTAATGCATTACAGACATTTACATGCCTTAAATTACACAGAGGAAAAAACACAGAGAAAAAAAAATAAAAGTACCACTATCCTATTGACAAATAAAAAACAAAACAAACAAGCAACCAACCACCAAAAACCACACACATTAAAAAAATCCAACAACAACAAAAGCAAACAAAAAAAACCCAACCAAAAACCAAAAACAAACCAACCCTACCCTTGTCATTCTCAGAACCCACCTCCACTTGAGGTGAAAGCACAGACAGAGAGGCTGTGGCTTGGAAATTGTGTGAAGTCTAGGATTCAGCAGGAAAAAAATCTGTGCAATTATAACTCTGAGCAGACATCTCATAAGGTCTCTCCTAGAGAAGTACTTCATTGACTCACATGCATATTTCAGTGCTTTTCTAAATCAGAATTCCCTCAAAGGGCTTTATGTTGAGCTATATTTCACTGTTTTGACTTAGACCCAAATAATAAATAAGGGTAAAATGCATTCCTGATGTGAACTGGGGTTGCACTGGAGATGAATTTGACACAACTGATCTGTTTGTTTTTTCTCTCTTAAGGAAAGAAAACGTGGATACTTGAGGAGCACTCCTTTGCCAGTGTGCAAGAGCAGCATAGCTTACAAATACAGTTGCACGAGTCTTGCAATCTTTCACCCAGAGTTTATTCTAGAAACCTTTTCCTCCCTACCCCCAACAACTGCAACAAAAGTTTTGCTTGAGGAAGGAGCAAGACCCAGCAAGCTGCTCTTTCCCTTGTGTTGCAATATCCAATCTGAGTGTCACTATCAGCTTTTGGAAACTGACTGTATAGAAAACACAGATGATGTTTGCATATTTTAATTTTAAACATCTCTGCTCTGTATAAGGATGGAACCCAATAAGTCGCTTTGTTTCTGCCTCATGAATTAATTCAGCCTGCTAACTGATTTGAATAAAGCATTTCAATTCCAACTAATAAATTCACTATCTGGACAGGCAAAGCAACTTTAGGAGGCAAAGTAACACGTTAGTGGCTTCTGCTTTCCAGGAGAAGCACTTTTAAAACAACTATAAGGAATAGACTTTTTAAAACCCACTTGTTCCACCTGTGTCTTTTAAATCAATCAGATAAATTCACCTTGTTTTTCAATGCCCTGAATCCTGATAGCTCTGCACACTTGATAGGTAATTTAATCATTGTTGGTATGGATGAACACAAGCTCAAATTAGCTTCTGAAAGGCTTAGTCGTCCTGTAGATAGCTCTGCCTTTCCACTTTTATGCAGGAACTGAGCTTCACCAACTGGTTAGCTAGAGGTGCCATTAAAAATTTACAGAATGAAACAAAGGTGTGCTCCAGCATCTCTCCTTACCCTTTCTACTGTTACTCTAGCAGACAAAAGGTATGGAACCTGCTTCATGAATAATGAGTCATGTAATATGCATTATGCATTTTTAATGGCATGCAGTAATAACACTAAGAGAGATATTTCCAATCTTCAGACTTGCACCGTGGCCTCTTAGTAGCCTGTTTTGATTCTTCCCAGATAGATGTTCTTTTCCTCCTCTTAATTTCAAATTCCCCACCTTAGAGCCATGACTTTTTCCCAGAGGTAGCTGCATTTCACCCAAATCAGCAGCTGAGCTAGCACTCAATTGAAGCAGGGCTGGAGAGGTGGGAAACACTCTCCCATGCAACCATGAATGACTGTTTCAAAGGACTTTGGGCCCAAGCAATAGCTTAATACCAGTGCCCTTAGATATACCAGTAAGCTGCAAGACACTCTGAAGGAAGACATGCTGAAAGCAATAAAGACACCTGCTGAATTTCTTCCCTTTAAGAACAGCATTCCCACCCAGGCTGTGTCTATGCTGCAGAGCCCTCAGGTCCCACCAGCAGCTTCCATCCCCTCCTCTTGGCCACCCAACCCCAGCACTCAGTTCAAACCACACTGCTTCTCCTCTTTGAAGATGAGAAGGGGAGTAGGTACACACCAGTATTGTGATTTTAAAGATAAATTCCAGCAACCAAGCCCACTTGCAGCCTGCTGGAGCAAGGCCTGCGTGCCAGGAGGGAGACCGGGCCTGGCAGCAAGGGGCCCTGCTGAGAGCAGAGGTGCTGGGCCAGCTGCTGTATGTTGGCTGCCTGCTACTCCTGGTCAGCACTCACTTCATCCACAATGACAGCTTCTGCATAAAATAAATATCAGGCATCGCTTCAGGGACAAGTCCCAGCCTACCTGTGCCTCCTGCGTTGCCACTCCTCGGAGTATCTCCTGGTATGGAGAAGGCCCAGGCCCCAGAGGCCTTCCTTGTTACCACTGATTCTCCTACTCTGGCCTGCCTTCATTAACTCAGCATAATTGGCCTCTTCAGAGCACCTGGCACCTCCTGTGGGGTCGATGCTGCAGCCTTTTGCCCTACCCACTGTGACTGTGGGCCACCCTTCTGTTTAATAAAAGCCCTGTCTGGGAAACCTTGTTTGTGGGCAACTGCGTGTGGAAGAGTTGACTTCTGCCCAAGAGGCACGTGTTGGGCATGAGACAGCTCAGCCGTAGCCTGCAAGAGCAACCTTGTGAGGAAGGGGCTGCAAGTGAAGTTCTCAGAGGTGGCAGGAGCAGAAGCAAAGAAGCACTTGGGGATCCATCCCTTGGCTGGGCAAGGTGCCCTGAGGGCTGAGCAGGCCTCTGCTCCCTGGTTTTATCCAGAATACAAGTACAGAGATGGAACAAGTGCCCAGGGTGGACACAGGAGGTTATGTGCATGTGTAAAAAACCAAGCTGCCAGGCTGTGCTCTGCTGGCAAAAGGACAAGGGATCCCTGCATCATCCTCCTGCTTCTCTTTTGTATGGGCTGTGACTGCCAGATGGAGCAAGCCCTGCAGACAAGGCAGGCAGTCAAAAGGCAATTCTGAGTCCCAACAGGCTTAAGTGTAAATGATGCACCTGCTGCTCAGGTGTCCCTGCAAACTCCAAGGCACAGACATTTAATCTTGTGAGAAGACATTAAAGTTCCTCCTGGGCTAAGCAGAGACTTCTAGCAGTCTACATGTCCAAAACAGGCACCTAAAACTGCTGTTTTTCCTCTAAACCCTTTGATGGCAATAGTCCTAAGTACAGTACACACCAATCTTAAAATGCATTGTTTAACTGAAACCAGTGGGAGTTGGACAAATTAATTCGACAGTGGTGTTCTTTAATCACCAGATCCCTTGTGCAAATTCTGCTGTGCCTGCATTCTCTCATCAAACACTGTATCCCTGCCCATCACTGTAGTGTATTGTAATGGCTGACATTCACAAATGTGCTGAAGTTACATATTAAATAAAAATCACTGTGGACCATTCTGAATACTTTATTAACTTAAAACACTGTTCTAATAAATATGTAACAATAAACATAAGACACTCCATAAAATCTAAACAAGGACATATACAAACCTGTCAATGAAGTAAAAACAGCTTTTTTTTTTTTTAACTGAGGTACATGCAGGGTCATTTAAGGCAAATTCAATTATACTTTCTTAACAATTCCTGCCCACCTTAGCTGAGCTTCCTTTTAAAAATTAAAAAAACAAGAACAAATATACAAACGATGCTAGTGAATAGCTATTTTCCAGTTAAAAGAACAAGCCCAGAGTGTGGAAGCCAGTAATGGTTCTGGACAAAAAGTCTGTGCCTCCCTGGTGCTCCTGCCCTCCTCAGTCAAGACGGATTCCTAGTTATAAGACATAACTCTGTGCTTAAGCTTTTCCACTTGTCTTTCGCAGGCTTCCTTCTCCCCAGTGGATGTAGCAAGAAGTAACCCTCCATGCTTCAAACACACATGCACAGAGCCAGGCCTTGCACAAAGAGAGAGATGGCTCTGGGAGAATTAAAAGGCCCTCTCTATAAATGTTAATGCAGCTCCTGATTTGTAACAGAACAAGTGAGAACAGGATCAGGCCCAAGTTAGTACCTTTACTTAAAAGAACAGCACGATGTCAAACTGCACAGTTCAGTTCTGACCCTCCAGATTTTCCTGACAGGAAACCAAAAGTGAAGCCATTCAGCACTGAAACTCAACCAAGGCAAGCGTTCCCTAAACCACGTGCTGATGGCTCTCTGCCATTACCATGTAAACACTGTTATACCCATGTTTCCTTGTGAGCAGATTCAAGCTACTGAAAACATCAGGGGGTTCATCTTGGCCATGGGAGTATTTTCCAGCTTAGATATTTGGTAGCTTATCCATCTTTGGAGTATCAGGCTTCATATCTAAAAGGCTTGTTTTCCAGTGTTATTTCAGAAACAGAAGGGGAAAAGAAAGAGAAATCCCAGCTTTTAATTTCCACTTTCACAGACATTCAGGTTGAGCTGTTAATGCATGGCCCTGTCCTCTTCTTTCCTCCCCAAGCTCCTGCTCAGAAAGGGAATGACAAGGTCTGTGCTCAGGACAGGGCTTGGGTTCAGCAGGGAAGCCAACGGAGTCTGTTCTCATAGTGTTGTAGGTGTTTATTGCAGCTGAGATTCATTTCAGGCCATGCTGTGTCTCCCGGTGTCTCCGTAAATCCACCTTTCGTTGGAAGCCTTTGCCACACAGGTCACAGCCAAAGGGCTTGAAGCCTGTGTGCTTCCGACTGTGGGTGATAAGGTTTGAGCTCTGACTAAAGGCTTTTCCACACACCTGGCACTTGTGAGGCTTCTCACCTGCAAACAGAAAGTGGGAGAGAGAGAGAAAGAGGGGGTGTGAAAGAGGCAAATGTGCTGCTTATGAAGGAGCACAGCACACAAGAAATGCACACTGGGCTTTAATGCTAATCAAAGGGATTCCTGTGTCATTACCAAAGAAGCCACTGCAGCTCAGCAGACCTGGACTTGTCTGGGCTTCCATCACCCTAGGATAGTCCAGCCTGAATCGTGGAGTGCTCTCAAGACACTGTAACTTGTGAATACATCTGGCTGCATGGCTTCAGTATGATTTAAACTGTAAACTGGCTTTGTGTTCTAGAAACATGAGGAACTCCTGGAAAGACCCCCAGGTCACACTGAATGCCTGATATCAATTATTACAGCATAAGCATGTGACGGGTGGAATAGATAGATGGGAGGTTGTTAAGCCAAACCCAGTGAGCTCAACTATGTCTCCAGGGGAGCTATGAGGCCCCTTAAATGCACCCTGAAGGGCAGGTGGTTCATTCATTCAGAGATCTGTTCTTCTGCCTGTTCCCCACACTGGAATGTAGTGGTCACTCCAAATTAGCCCTGAAGTTCTCCTGCAGGCAAATAACATAAATGGGACTAAATCCAGCCTCCAGAACTTCTCCTACAGAGAAGTCAGTGGCAAAACTCTGCTAACCCCCGTGGGAATAGGATCTCAGTGCATTGTCATAGTGTTTATTATCAAATAACGGATAAAAGGGAACACAACCACAAAAACAAGCCTGATTTTCAGAGTGGCTTTGCACCTGCAGAGCCCCACTGACTTCAGCTAAAGAAACTAACTTTTTGCACGTTTGAAGATCGGATTCTTAGAAACAATAAGAAATATGCTAGAGGCTCAGTTCACAAGATCATGCTGCATATGAAGGTGGTCCCTGATTCAGTTACGTTATCAATCTAAAAGCCCAGGCACAGTTTCTGATCTCACAACAAAATAATGTTTTTGACTGATTCAGTTTGGCTGAAATTTTACTTCATCAAGCCTCATTTGTGTTACTACCTCAGGAAACAATTCTTGTGTTACTACCTAAACAGATTCTTTTCATTCAGCAAACATCTGGTGGAAAAACTTTGTAAGTAAATATTGTTCACTGCTCGTCATCCAGAAAAGTCACAACCAAGCAGCACTACCCATAATGCCATCTTTCTATATATTTGCCATTTTTAGGCTTCCCCACTAATATCTTCTAGTGGTCACTACCAGGAAACAGGATTTCGGTCATCTGAACCTTGTGTTTGGCCAGTACAGATATTTTTTTGTGCCTACAAATGCTTCTGTATCTCACACCATTCACTCTACTTGAAGTGAAAGGTGTGGGTCTGAAAGACAAGATATTCTTTTAAAGAATTCTGATAAACCTGGCTTCTTATTGAATGATATTTTTAAAACAATTTCCTTCCGTGATTCACTTGCACTTATTAGTTTCCATGTTTATTACTAACAGTGAAACTTGAGAACTCTCCACCTCCCCTTCCATTCTCTATCAAACTGCAGCCATTTCACAGAAAGTCAGGGTAGAAGTGCAGACAATCTCTGAACAAATATTTAGACTAAGAATTGGACCCTAAGACCTTCCAGTTTAGTGTTTGATCTTGAGGAGGAGACTCCTGTCGTTCCTATTGTAAATTGGTAGATCCTGCAAAAGAAATGCTGCAATCAAATTCACCTGTCATTTTCCTGGGACCTTGGCTGTAAATCAAGGCTACATGAATGTCATACTCTACAAATCATCTTTCATAAAACCCTCTGAATAAACATTGGTGGATCCTATTAAAGGAACACTGATTGGATTGCGAGGATTTGGGTTATTCTGCAGCTGCTGCTCATGAAACCACATTCAAATCACCCTCCTTTGCACAAGTAGAGCTCAGATAACATGAACAGCAGCAGAGCATTGAGAAGCACAGGGAGATGCAGGTGCTGTCCAAGATGAGGAGGAATGGACTGCTGCAGAGAGACCTCTTCAGAGACCTGCCCTCACAGCTGGAGCTGAACACCAGCAGCTGCAGGGCTGACCTGTGTGAATGAAGGTGTGTTTCTTCATATCAGATTTCTGGTGGAACCTCTTCCCACAGTACTGGCACGGATAGGGCCGGGTGTCCGAGTGGATGAGCAGATGGGTGGACAAAGTAGAAGATCTTTTAAAACTCTTGCCACAGATCTTGCAATCAAAGCTGCGTTCCTGCAGAGAGAGGAGCCCAAATACACACATTACATCACAGCAATGATCCCAGCAGCAACAAGCTGCTTGTCAGCAGATCAGTGTTGCCCCTTCTGCCTTAGCCAGCACTTCCACTTCTGCAGAGAGCTGGACTGTCCTACGGTGACACTAACACTGGTTATGATAGCACCGTGTGATAAAAGATAATGCACCTTCTCCCAGTGCTGTGCACCACTCCTCACAATGAGCACCCCTTCCTGCTGGTAGGAATGGCCAGGTGGGAGCAGACCCTAGAAAACTGCCTGCACATTTCAACAGGCACCCAAGATCACTCCACTGATGAGCCAAACAGTTGCAGCACTGTTCAGAGGTCACATCTCCACTGTACGCAGGAAAGTGGGTGCTGAGATCTGCTCAACTCTCCTGGGAAATTTTTGAGACAGGCTGACTTTTCTGGCAGGGTAACAACTAACTGCTTATTTGTAATGCCATTAACATTCAAATGAAAGGTACCTAAAGCATCTAGGGGGAAAAAAAGCTGGTTTGCTTACTATTTTAAGATACCAAAATATATGTTTTAAGAGCTTGCTGTCTCTCTCCTCTCCCTCACATACTCCTGACATTCCAACATAAATCATTTCTTCTTCAAATCCCTTAACTACCATCACACCCTTCGTTCCTGCTCTGCTTTTATACAATCACCTTAGTTCATTGGGATTTTAATGAACTGTCCCTGAAATGTTGTTCCCTCCATGGACACAATATGCAGCAATGCTCTTTTCACCATTATCTAATGTGTGATATTTCCCTGCATTGTGTGCTGTTGCACACTCTTAAAACTGTAAATAAAACAGATAGCAAAAAAAAAAACCCCATTGCTGTAACTCTAGCCTCCAAAAGCCAATCTAAAGAAGGAAGATTTGCCAAGTCAAGTGGGTGGGTGAAGAGGAAATATGGCACAATATCAGCAGGTGGAAAATGTTACAAGTCCTCCTACCAAAATTAACTACCATATTGTTTTGGTGCATGACTCAGAGTGTGTCAAAATGGGTGACGTCTGTCCTCTATACCTGACTGGTCACTCAGATGTTCTCTGCACAGACACAATGACTACAAACAAGGGAAGACTTGCTTATTTGGGGAAGGTGAGGAGAGAGTATAAGGAGAGCTGTGTCAAGAATACACAGTGAGTTACTTTAGCTGTTCAAAAACCTCCACATCTGCTTTCCAATTTCCAGCTCTGAGCATGAAAATTTATTATTTATTATCTGTTACTTCTGGAGTGCCCAAAGTGCCCATTGCTTAATACAGATACACGTAAGGTCTGGGAAATGGAAACAAAGCCTGTGTTCTTTAATTAGTTATTTGTTCCTTTGTACACTAGCTGCCCACCCGTTCCCCTGCCTGACACCATATTCTTCCCCTACAATTTCCCACCGCAGCCCTGCAATGTTCTCTTCCTCTCCTCAATGCAGGTGCCCACTTACTGCCCTGTGATTGCCCTCCCCAGAGCCGGCCAAAGCAAGCAGCTGGCCCCGGCCCTCAGACCTTCATCCTGGCAGCCCGCCCCACTCTCACCTGTGAGTGCACGGCCTTGTGCTGCTCCAGGCTGACTGCATGGCCGAAGGTCTTGCCACACATGTCACAGGCAAAGGGCCTTGTGCCGCTGTGTGAGCGGCGCACATGCACCTCAAGGCCATGTGGCGTGGAGAAAACCTGAGGGGAAAGAGCACACAGGGTCAGCTTTGCCAGGGAGAAGAGTCTGGGAAGGAGTTTGCAGAAGAAAGAGATCCCTACCTTGCTGCACTTGACACACTTGTAAGAGCCAGTGCTGATCAGCAATGGACGACACAAGAGGTCAGACTCCACTTTGATGCCACCTGGTCCCTTGTCTTGCTGCAGCCCAGGTTGTGTCTCAGCATAGAGTCCAGGAGCTGCTGCCGGTGGCCGCTCAAACAGCCCCGGGCCCGGGGAGCCAAAGTCACCATAAAGTCCGAGGGAAGAGCTACACTCTGCACTGTAGAGGGCAGGCTCAGAGCCTCGCTCGCAGAACAGCCCCAGGGCTGAGCTTCTCTCCAGCGACGGGCAGGGCCTGTAGCTTTGCACAAGATGTCTCAGCTCAGAGCCACCCAGGCTGTTCCACATGTATGGTTTGAAGGGCACTGAGAAGGGGGGTGCTTCATCTAGAGATGGACACACAGATCGCTCCGAGGCTGTGGAAACACAAAGGCGTGGGAATTGGTGCACTTCACAATCCAGCCACTATCATGGGGCAGAATCAACTGAGCTCTCAGACTTGTGCCTAGAGCCAGGCCCCTGCACTGCACAGTAAGGCTGTCCTTTCAGCTCTAATGGGAGGACACTTGATACTGCACAGTAGGATCTGTGCATCCAGTCCTACCTACTCACCTGCTGTCCCAGCCAAATTATTTCAAGCAGACACCAATTTTGTCTGCCTCCATCCCTGTGTGCCCAGGTGTGTACACACTGATCTGACTGTTGAGACACTACATAAGTCAGTCTGCAGCTTCCTTTGGTTTTATCTGCAGCTCCTCAGGAACGTGCACCTACAGTGTCCCAAACTGAGCATCAAAGCTGACAGTCCACATGTTTAAATTCTAATGTAGATCTAATATAGCAAATATGACATTTCAGAGGTGCTGAAAAGAGCAAGTGTGCTGAGATTTACCTGTTCAACAAAAATAAAAACTGCTTGTTGCACCATTTAGTGCTCAAATCTAGCTTCTTAACTTATGCCACAGCTCTAGTACAGCATAACTGAAAGAAAGAATAGCTTCTCAGGTGCTTGAATTACATGCCTCTTTTTCAGAGATAAATAAACTAAAATCAGTCCTTATCCGGAATAAAATAATGATTGTCTCAGATTGTTCTGAGTTTCTCCAGGTAAAGAAACTGAGTCCACACAAAACACAGAGCTTTGCAAAATCATCAGTATAGGCTGCATTAAGAATTTAAGACGCAAAAAGATTTTCCTAGCAGTTGTAATCAAAGTGATCTTCCACTAGGACAAGCTCAGGTGGCCTCATTTGTCCCTAACAGGTTCACCTTTGGAAATGGCATCTGACCAAGGCAGTGGGCACCACAAGATGAATCACACCCGGGAGGCCCATAGCAGAGTCTGATGCAATGACAGGAACACAGACTTTGAGATCAGTGTCTAAAGGCACAAAACACTCAGGGAGCCTTCCATAGTTTGGCTGAGTGGGGAACATGAGGTACCAGACCCCAACTGTGTCTGCCAGAGATGCTGATGAATGCCCTAGTTGCTCTGCTTTCACTCTTCATCGTAACAGGCAGCAGCACTGGGAGAGTCAAATGTCCCCACTGAACAAATGTTTTAGTGAATCGAGGAAAAGATTAATCAATTAATTGCTAAAGTGCTAATGCCTTCACAGAGATATTGGCATCTCTTACAGTCTGGGCATCCAGAATAACTTTACCCAAAACCTTGTCCATCCACAATTTCTCTCTTGATTTTTCTCATTCCTGTCAGCCTCACAGCTCCCACAGCTTTCTCAGCCTTTGGCAAACTGAGATAACCAGGGGTGGGCTAAGGAAGAAGGCATGATGTGTTAGGCTGTCCATTTGGATAGGCAAATGGCCTGCAAGGGTTACAGAAGGGAGTGGGAAATTAAGGGAAAACTGATCTTTGAATGACTTGACTGTTTCAATTTTATACATAATTTCATACATTAACAGTCTCAATTCTTCCATTGAAATTAGAAGTCCTTTGGTTGGAAATACATGCACACACACCAACTGGGACACTTGAACAGAGCGATGAAATCAAATTAGCTGACATGGTGCTTAGTATGATTTTTCTTGTTCTGCACTGACTGCAAAGTTGTGGTCAGCATCACATTATCTGTCTTGTGTCTTTGCAACCAGTTTCAATGTTGCCATCTCTCATGATTTTATCTCAAGATTCAAAATTATCTTAAAGCCCCAGTTCTTGAAACTTCATGATTTGCTAGTTCTTTTTTTTTCCCTTTTAAAAATCAACTTCTGTTCCAGACTGTAAAGAAAAGCATGAAAATGTAAAAGCTTAGTATTTCAGGATCAGAACTGAATATCCATAAGGGATTACTTTCAATCTTGATTTCTGAGCCAGTCTGTTGAGTGAGAGGAGAAGGAAGACTGACCTGATTTTTGAGCCCTTGGAATCGGTAACATGGTGCGTGGTGAACATTGCACCACAGATCAGTTTGCGTGCGATGTTCCTTCCACCACCTCACATGCTTTGGAGACCTCTCAAGCACAAATGCAGGGGAGCCAGTCACGCTCAAGCCATCCAAGCCCCGTACCCAGTGTCAAGGTGGTCTGCAAATCCTGGTCTGCCATACTGCACTTCTCTGTCTGCCTCTCTGCTCCACAGCATATAGGTCTCCAAAAGGTGAGCAAGGAGGAAAAGACACATTCTGCCTCCTCTTCCTAGAAATTCTGTGCAGCCTTTATACAGACCACTTCTGAGAGATAAAATATCAATGATCTCTTATGAATGGAAACTCAACCTGAAACGATTTGGAACAGTTTGGTATCATGGATGTGACTACACCCATAGCAAGTGAGGTTAAATAACAAAGCGTTTTGCACTAATGGGAGTCAGCAGCACACTAGTGAGTTAACAGGTATTGTGTGTGCATACCTGCCTACATCAGCAGCACAGCACCCAAAAGACAAGCTAGAAATCTGGCTTTCACTGTGTATTGAACTGCAACCTGTACCTATGGTCACTTCTAGGGATAAGGAGGTGTTAGTACCACTTACTGCACCTGCCCTGAGCAAAACTTAGAAACATAATTTCTTATATATATAAAATAATGTCCTCCCTGCCTGTCGTAGCACAGAAACTGTGTCCCACACAAACACAATCATAGAAATCCAGCCTCTCACCAGTGTGTCCTGAAGAAGTAACCTAGGCACAAATTCCTGCTTTGCGATGAATCTGACAAAGATGCTGGAAGGCAGAGCGGTTGGGTGGAAGCTGTGGGAGGAAGCTCGACTGCTTAATCCTGCTGCCACTGCCATCGACGTTAACATAACAGCACCTCTCTCAGCCCACTGAGGTCCATTTAATAAAGCTCTTTCCTTACAGTACTTGAAGTCCCTCACCTTCCCATTTCTGTGAGTGAAATCAGACAGTCCCAGGACCACCATCCCCAAACTCCCTCAAAATATCTTGATCTGGGGATGTCAGTCATTTAGCAAAGATACCTGCCCTAGGTAGCTGGCTGGCTGGCTGGGTGCTAAAGGGGGAATACAGGAGTGGAAAAAGAAAAAGGCAGAGCAGCCCTGGTAAATATCTGCTCCAGTTTACATCTGTCTTTTAGACACCTTGTGCAAATGGTCTGTTTCCCATGCAGAAATTGTAATTATTTAGGGAAGGAAGAACAGGACAAATTCGTTAGAATAAAAACTACACACATTGCCACACTTTGTGCCGAAATATCAGCGAAAGAAAGACTGCTGAACTGCTGCATTTGGTGCGGTCATTTGCAGGCTGAACCTGCCCCGTATCTGGCCGCGACGATCCTGGGCAGCATTTTGAATGTTCCCTCAAAGGGCGGTAGGACTCTTACAACAAAGAAAGCTTTAAAAATGCAAACCCACATCATTACAATTAACTACTGTTATGCGTGGACACTACAAAGTGGGAAAATCAGTGGTGAAACTGGACTAAGTATTCGTTTGCTCGTGTCTGCTGTCAGTCGGTAAAGCTGTGACAATTTTTCCATCGCTAAGATAGAAATTGTTCTCTTTTTTCCAGCTGTCACTTTTAACCGAAGCAATAAAAAGTGGGGTTTATATATACATGTTTTTGTTATAAGATGACACGATTGTATTTTTAAACGAGATAAGTATTTGCGCCAGGCTGGGGACAGCATCTCCCACTGCTCCAACCACATCAAAGGCAGGACGAGGGAGCTAGAGACAGGCTCTGCAGCCATAAGTGTGAGTTTCCTGGATTTGGGGTGTTTAAATCTGACCGTCATTATTTTCCTCTGGTTTTTATGAATGCATTTTTAGAAAAGAAAAAAAAAACAAAACACAACAAACCCCACACAACTAAAACACAAAACAAAACAAAAACGAGAAGGGTGGGAGGGAGAGATGCTTTTTATAGGCAAGAGGCAAGAAATAACCTGAAAGGGAGTTAGGGAAAACGACTATCAGGTAGTACAAACGTTGTTTACTACAGGTATATAGACAGAATTTTTTACTGTCTCAAAAAAACATCTAAACACCGAGCAGCAGGACCCCATAGGAAAATGCGGGAACCTTTGAGGCATAACTGGCTTGCCTTTAGCAATTAATCGGAAACAAAAATATCAACGTTCGATGGCGTTACATCTTTCCTACAAACCTCACACTCGCTGCTCGTTCAGTGGGAGAAAGGCTGGAAAAGCAGCCCGAAGGAGGTAACTCGAAAACGACTGAGGGGGACAGATTTGCCGGGGGAGCTTCATCCTGCTGGGCACGGGGAGGGAGTGCTGGGCCTCCCTTCACCCGGTGCTGTTGCTGGGCTCAGTGCCTGTGTGGTGTCTCCCTGTTAGGATGGATGAGTGGAGGGGAGCCAGGCTGGTGCTGTTCACGGGTTGCAGGGAGATCCTGCCTGGGCAGAGCCATGCTGGTTTGCCACCCTGGACACAGGCGTGCCTGGTGCTGGAGCAGCATTGGGCTCCATCCCTCCTACCCTGTGTGGAAACACCTGGAGCTGGGTGCAAGGCTTGCCCAGACCACGGGGCAGGGCAAGAGCCGTGTGACGTGGTGGCCTGACACCAGATGGGCAACAGGTGCCTGTAAGCGAGTCGTAGGTGGACACTGCCCAGTGCTGCTGCCTGCAAGGCTTGTGGCTTTGTGGGTAGCGGTGTTGACCCGTGGCTCCCGCCAGGAGCAGTTGTGGTGCCCTAGCTCCTCGCTGTTCTCAGTATCAGTCCTTAGATGCTCTGATTTGTTTACAACATGCTGGCTTCACAGCACTCAGTGGAGAAGGGCTGGTCCGCAGCAGGGAGAGATCAAAGTGCCTTGGGAAACACCACACTGATCCAGCACACTGCTGGCTCTGACGGGCAGGGTTGAGTCATCACCATCCTGGGTGTTCAGATGTGGAATCACTGAGGATATGCTGGTTCTGCTCTCAGAAACTGAGCGGCAAAGGGCTAATGGAGGATCTTGCCAAAGGGTCAGCCCCAAGACCAGGGACCTGCAGTCCAGGGCCTCTACCCAGTGTGCCAAGACTCTTGACAGGTCCCTCAGCCTCAGAAGAGACCTTAGGTGTCTGCTATACCCAGCACATTGTTCTCCTATCAGTGTGGCCTTGTGGGCAGGGCACCACATCATGCATGGGTTCCCTGCTGCTCTCCTACAGGCTCTGAGCAAGATAAGGCACCTCTTGTTGCTTTGGTTTCCCCTCTCCCAGGAGGACAGCACTAGTGGCTCCCTTTCCTGCCAGCAAGGCTGATAAATGCAAACAATAAGACAGACTTGGCTTTCTGACCAAAGGAAAATATTGGCAGCTATCTTTTTTTCTGCTCCTTGGTACATGGCCTCTGCTGGCAGAAGGCAGGCTTGGCCAGGACTGTGGAGCTGTGCTCACTTCCCAGTACTGAGTTCATGGGTAGCCGCTTCCAGTCCCCCTGTGCCTGCTTGTGTCAGCAGAGCATCACAGGTGGGCTACAGCTCCCTCCTTCTGGGCATCTGGACAAGTGACATTTCCATGGGGCTCAAACCCATTGCGGCTGCTCCTGGGTGCCAGAGAGACACCTGTAGACAGCAGAACTAGAGTTCGCTGCACTGGATGCTGCCCTTAGTGGAGGGGAAACATGGCAGCAAAGAGCACGAAGTGCAGCTTTGCAGAGGTAGAAGGACAGGGCTGGTTTTGTTTTGGTGGTGCAGTTGGGGAATGGAGTTGTAGCTGGGGTACAGGCTTCCTGGGGAAAAAGGAGCACTGTCTGCACACCATGGAGTTTCCGTAATACAAAGGAAAATATCTGAGGTGAGAAGAGAGAAACATTTGTCATAAATTTTCTTGTGTCCTACAGACATATGAATAGATCATGGAACATGCACATGTACCTCTTTTTCCCTTACAAAAGCCAATGGAGCATGCAACAGGGAAATCTTTCCCTGGCGCGCGCGCACACACACAACATGCTCTCCCTCGCTCTAATCCCTTTCCTGCTGGTATGTCAGAGAAAGCTATTTCTGGAACGTGAAATCTAGGTCAAAAAGAAGGAGAAAATCTGAAGGGAATGATAACAGTCTCCCTCCTCAAAGGCCGTACAGGGTCAGCTCCGGCTGATACGATTAGCAGAGGGGCTGCAGTGGTGCTTTACTCCTCACGCACAGGCTGAGCAATGTGACCAGGCCTGGGTTACTTTTACCTTTGCCTTCACACCACTTTTTTTTCCCCACAGAAAAGAGAAGGTGTGACGGCCGAGAGATGAGAGGAGCAAAACTTGCCTTCCTACCCAGAGCCCAGGTAATGACTGTACAGAGAGGAGCAGGAGGAGCAGGAAGGGTGTCCGTACCCTTCTCTCACAAGCCAGCGCTACCTGATGTTCCCAGAAGCTGCAAGGCTCGTCCAGCAGTGAACCAGCCCCTGGGGATGTGGTTGGCAGGGTGCAGCTTTGTGCTGTGGCACCAAAGGAAGGTGTGCAGGCACTTTGCCTTGCCTCCATTCAGCACAACCATGTTCTCCCTGCAAGAGCAGCAGTTGCAAGGGACAGGGCTAGGATCTGCCTTCTTCTGGGGCAGGGTTCTCAGCACAGCAATGGTTCTGAGAGCCACCTCAAATTTAGTGATGAACTAAAAAAACAATATAAAGAAGAAGAAAGCAGGTTGAAGACAGAAGGGTGGTTATTCTTTCACAACTCTGGGGAGTATCTCTCCCAGGTAGTGCTCTCATGGCCAGCCTAGGCTTGGCAAAGTTCTGGCATATGGATAGTCACAAAGCATGTGGAGCCCTGGCTGTTGTTTATAGGAGCAGTGTTGGAGGCTCTCAAGGACAAGCCTCATGCCTGGCTCTGGTTAGGGTCAAGGGTGGGCTGCACAACTTTCTTGAGCTTTTTCTGCTCCAGGTACTGTGGCTCCTTTGCTGGGCTGGGGGCCTGCAGCTAGAGTGGTCATCAGGGGGTCAGCAGAAAGAGAGAACTGGATGGTCACTGCCCTCTAGAACTCAACACTCTCGGGGACAACTCAGCCATCAGTAAGACAGGTCAAGAGAGAAAGCCCAGTCCTTAAGGAGGAGGCAGAGCTGGGTTGCTTGGCCTCCCTGGAAGAGGTAAAATCAAGGGCAGGATGCTCTGAGCAAGGGTTGTTTTACCAGACAGCACAAGGAGGACTGGAAGTGCTTGAGTAGAAACTGGTTTGGTGTGAGCTTTCCCTGCCATCACTGGTGCGTTGGCTGGAGGCTGTGCTGCAAATTCTCATCTCCTTTTGCTGTTCTTTGCTCACCTCTGCTTTCTTGTTTCCCCTGAACATCAAATATTCAGATCTGTATCGAAATCAGCCCATTAAGATACAATTCCTAATGCTGCCTCTAATAAGGAGCTGGGGCTGGGGAACCCTTTGTAATGCTCACCAGCTTGGAGGGAGGGGGTT
>JANHGL010008250.1:3495-31057 GCA_024611195.1 Ceyx melanurus | reverse complement strand
CCAACAAAAAACAATTCTCTACTCGCCGCAAAAAGGGGGGGGGGGGGGGGGGCCCCCTTTTTGCACCCCTCCGGGGGGGGGGGGGGGGGGGGGGGGGGGGGGGGGGGGGGGGGGGGGGGGGGCTGTTGCTGATCGCCTGGCAATTAGATGAATAGGTTTCACTGGGGCTTTTGAGTCTCAGCTTCTCAAGGCATGAAGCTTTGTTTAAGGCTGATCAAGGGCAGCTCATCATCTGTCTTGCTGGCTGTCGAATGGGAGCTAATTACCTTGAATTGCGAGAGTGATACAGTCCTCTGTGGGAGGAACTGGCTTGTCGGAGGTGTGAGAGCTGTCAGGGCTCTCCCACCCAGCCCTGCTCCCCACAGACTGTGGGACTGGCAGCCCTCTGTGAAATGGAGTTTGCTGCTCCTCCTCGTGCCCTCAGCTGGTGGCTGAATCCCTTTGCTTTACGATCCAACCCCCACGCTGTCCTCAAAGAAAGAAGCATGGCATTGCTGCTGCTGCTTCTTTAGGATGCATCCATACAGAGAAGAAACCCAACCCCTGTCTTGGGATCTGGGCACATGGTAGGAGCTGTTCTGGGCTGGTGTGTGGCCTGCAGGAGGGGTGTATATGGGAAGGGAATGGGAGAGGGCTCTCCATTGTTTCACCCCAAAGCAGAGTCCGTGAGCAACCATTAGACCTATGGATAATGGCATGGTGCACCCACTTCTCCTGATTGGTCCAGACTGCCATCAGCTGAGAGGTACCAATCTGCTTCTGGTACAATGCCAACCAATTAGAGCCTCAGTGATGCACATTTTCAAGGGAACTGAGCCTGGGTGGCTTATTAAAGGTGTGACTACTCTCCAGATATGCCTTCTGCCTTTCCTCTCATGCACATGCACAGACACAGATGCTTCACTCTGCTCCTCACCCCCTCCATCAAACACATTTCCCTCCCCAGGCCCCAGCAGTCGATGCAAAGGGCTGGAGGATGTTCTGTGAATCAGCAGATCTCTGCTGGGTCATGTCAGAGAGAAGTGGCACAGTCATTTTGAAAGCCCCCTTCTGTGCTACACCTGCTATGGCTTCCTGGTGTTTGCCTGGACTTGCAGCAGCACTGAGCTCAGCATTGGCTGTACTGCTGGCAAGGATCAGGGATGGGGTGGCAGGGAGTGGGGTAAGCCGGGGTGGGAAGAGCGTGGGACAGAGGCAGAGCAGAGAGGGTGCTATGAAGGATAGATAGGGCTGAGCAGCTTGTCCCTCCCAAGTGATCTCTTCCAGCTCCTGTCTCATCCTTTGGCCTTTGACTGTGATGACCCTGGAGTGGGACCTGTGAGGGCACAGGCATGTCTATGTAGTGAGGTGTGGAGCTGGACATGAAGGCTGATGGTGCTCACCTCCCTGCTCTCCCCTCTGACCCTGCTGGGTCAGACTGCCCAGTGTCCCTTGGAGGGACCATAAAACCCTGGTGAGCTGCTGGGCTTCTCTTGTCCGTGCTGTGTGTCTGCCTGGCACAATGTCCAGGAGCACCAAGGCATCACATTTTCTAATCATTTTGCAAAACTGTTCCCAGGATGTGATCCCTTGGCTCCTTGTATTATGGCCTTGCATTATGGCCCAGCCTCACCTGGAGCACCAGGGCTGGCCAGGAGCCGAGAAGGACACATGCTACCTTCAAGAAAAAGATGCAAAAGTGATGCAGATCAAGTGACTTGAAGCATTGTGGAAAGGTAACAAGTTTCTCTTTTGGCAAGGGCCTACCAACTTCTCTGAGTATCTCTCTGGAGCCTGCTCCCACCCCCAGTGCACTGCCAAAATGCTGCAGTGAGAACAGAGCTGCTCCCCATGCTGCAGCTTAGCTCATCTGAACCTGTTGGCTTTGATCAGGCCTTCAGGAGTCATTTGCAGAAGCAACATCTCTCTAGAGTATTTCTCTTCCCTATCTCCCGCAGCACTTGCACACATCTTCCAGGAGAGGCACGGACTGCTGGGGAGTAAAGCCACTGCTGCAGCCTTTGCTTTGGTAAAGGCAGCCACAGCCAGAGCCTGCCTGCACCAAACACATCCCTGGGCCAGGGCAACATGGGGCTCTGCAGCAGGCAACCAGCACCAGACCATTTTTGGATGAGACAGAAATCCAGCTCTTGCATCTATTTCCTCCTGGGCTTCCCCAGTGCTGTGACGTCTGAGCAGCCCTTGCTGTTTTTTGCCGTTTAGAGCCTGTGACCTTAGCATCCTGCCAAAATCACACCCTGCTGGGGAGTATGGGCAGCCCCAGCTCATCCCAGAGGCACTGGGAGCTCTGGGCACTGGGGAAACAGAGGGCTTGGCACACAGGAGAGCCAGCTCTGGCCAGATGTTTGGTAAAGAGATCCACTCTGCTGTAATGCTGGAAGCTGCCTGGGATCAGCAAGGGGTCCCAGCAAGGGAGCCCAGACCATGTACAGTATATTCGATTTAAAGCTGAGGGTCAAACCTCTACTCCAATGGCCAGTGTTTGAGGAGGACTCTGTTCTGCCTTTGATCCTGATCCATATGTTCCTGAATCCAGTTCCAGAATCCAGCTCCTGAATCCTGTTCCCTTCTGCTGCCAAGTCCAGCCTGGGATTTCCCCAGTGCTTGCTCCACAGTATCAGTGGTGATGGTGACAGAATTGCCACCAGGGGTTTGGGTTCTATATTGGTTATGTATATATTCGTATATATTTAATTTTATTCCTATTATTTTCATTAAAGCTAGTTTAATTTTCTTTTCCAATCCACAAGTCTCTCTCCCTTATTACCTTTCTCTTCCCCTTTGGGAAGGGGTCAATAGAGAGCATCTGACATTCATCTAAATGACTGGTGAATGCCAGCCCTACCCATAGTTGTCCAGGAGGGGGAAAATTTGCAGCATTCGCATTTTCCCCCAGATCTGATACCCCTGACCCATTTTCCTGTGCAGGAACCTGCAAAGAAGTTCATGGAAACCCATGACTGTCATGGGCAGCCGTGGCTGGAGATGTGGGTGTCTGAGCCCAGTGCCTCGTGTGCTCGACACCTGCCCGGCGTTCGGCGGCAGCATCCCCTGGCCCTGCTGGCCCCGTGCCCCTTGCCCACCACTGCCCCCTGCCCGCCGCTTGCACTCACTGCTGTTGGTGGGTAGGGTCCTGCTGCCGCTGAGGCTGCCCACTGGTGGAGGGGGGATGGAGCGGATGGAGCCTGTGTCCTCCTCCTGGGAGCAGCCTGCCTGGATGGCGCGGAGGTAGCTGTGGCTGCGGGAGCGGAAATAGCTGGGCAGAGGCAGGTCCAGGACCTCTGCAGTGGCCGACTCGGCCTCGCTGTAGGTAGAGTCACAGACGGCCTCGTACTGCTCCCCCAGCTCTGGCTCTGGCACCTGCATGGGAAGAGTGGCAGAGCTGGTCAGCCCCAGCCCACAGGCAGGCCCTTCCTTGCCCTGCTCCTTGCCCTGGAGTCTCCCCTCCGTGGTCCACAGCAGGTGGGACTGGGAGGTGCCATGGTCAGTGCTGGGGGGGGATTTCTGCTGAGAGAGGGAAGAGGGAATGTCCTTGGAAGCAAGAGGGTTCCTGCTGTGGAGTAAGAGACTTAACACCACAGTGCCCGTGAAACACATCCAGGCTCTGATGGAGAGGCTGAGAGCAAGTGAAAGTAAAACCCCAGTCCAGCATCATGACAGGTCCCCCTGTGCCACCAGCACAACTGGGACACCCCAGCCTCAGCCGGAAGACCCTGCCAGGGCAGGCATGCTCCCTGGCAGGGGGAGATGGCCTGGCCCCACAGAGATGATGTGTGGTGTGGAGAAAGAAGGTGGAGAAGTGTGGGCTGGAGGGACAGTCTCCAGGCTTGACCGGGTGGCACCATCAGCAGCCCATTTAAGCCTCATTCACAGTGGGACACCAGGAGAGGTCTTGGCAGCAGACTGCTGCCACGGTGTGAGCTGAGCAGGGGCAGCGTCAGTCCCTGCTTCTTCTGCTGCCCTCACCTCCCTCCCACCAATGCCCCCAGCCCTGCCCTGCTCTTCAGTAGCAGCAGCTGGTCAAACTTGGACTCAGGAGATGCTCACTTGCGTTAAACCAGAGCCAGCATAAAGCAGAGTGTTATATACAGGTGAGAGAGATGCTGAGGCTGGCCATGTTGCCCACTTCCATCCCTCCTGGCCCTTTTTTTTTGGCCCCAAGTACATTATTTCTGCCCAGTGCTGGCATCTGAGCTCCACAAGCTTTGTCTCAAAAAGTTAATCTACTTTCCCCCTAAAACTGACAGTCCCTAAACCCATCCAGGGACCAGGGGAACCAAGTTCTCCAGCTGCTCTGCAGTGCCCAAGTCAGCAGCACTGCCTCCTTCTCCTCCCTTGCCTCCTCCTCCTTCTGTTGCTGGTCTCAGGTGTGGGCTGACCCCACTGCCTGCCTCACACCCTGCCATGGGTGTCCAGGCTGAACCAAGAAAGCTCTGAGGAAGGAAGAGGGAAACACCAGTGGGACGGTACCTGCTCTCCATGGGTAAATATCTGAGGGATAAGTGAGGGGGGTCCAAAGATCTGGAAGAAAGAGTTGGAGAAGGTTAAAGGCCAAGAACGGGGGAGCCCCTCACACAGACAGCCATTGCACAGGGACCGAGGACAGGGGGAGCAAGTGGCCCGTCCCCCAGGGCCACCACTGCTGATACTTCAGTACAAACTTCTGAGCTGAGAAGATGCCAAGCAAGATGCCGCACAAGCCCCTCAGACAGCGGCACAAACATGGCATGGCAAAGCTCCACGGGACACCTCCTAGCCAGAGAGAAGCTGCCGATGCATTCAGCTTGTCGGATGCACCATCTATCAGCATATACAGAGCACACTTGGGACACACACTGCTGGGACACCCCTCGGCACACAGGGGTTGCTTATGGTTGCTTGACAAGGGATGATGTGGCTCCCAATTGGTGCCTCTGTGAAGCCCCCAGCATGGGCACCGTGCAACATAGCCAAGAGCAGTGATGGGCCACCACAGCCCACAGAGCTGGGGTGGATGGGCAGTCTGAGTGCTCAATGACAGGGAAGCTGTTCTTCATCTTGATAAGGACAGACTGGCCATATCACTGCTATCTTCTGTCTCCCCACACCAAGAGGAAGCCACATGGAAGCGATACTGCCTCTCTCCATAGCAAAGCCACAGCACACACTTGGTATAAGGACAGACACCCAACAGATGCTGCACTGCCTGTGGGGAGAATTGTCTTCTCCTCCTCTCCATCCCTGGTCTGCAAAGCACATCCACCCTTTAGGAGCTCTGCTCTTTGTGAGCTACTCACAACAACCCATCCTTCAAAGAATCCAGCTTCAAAATGCTCCCAAGGGCAGAAGCTTGGCTCTTGGGGGCTGGCCCTTCTGCACAGGGCACAGTTCAAAATGTGGACAAGCAGTATTGGGGGTCACCAGCTGTCTCACTCTGGCTGCTGCTCCACTTGGTGTGACAGGTGGATGCTGACACAGATACCTGGGGAACCTGAGACTTCCAGAGGCTTGCAAGGTGGAGGTCAGTTGGGACAAAACCAAGTGGAGTGAACTTGTCTTTGAGAGCTGGGGATTAATCTGTGTGGGAGGACACACAAGGAAGGTATTGAAGGTCACACAAAAGTGAGGACGGGAGGAACTGCCTCTGTCACTGGATGAAAGGGAAGGTCTGACCCACCAGAGGATGAAACCAGTACACACTGCTGGCGGTACCAGCTCCATCCTGGATCAACAGATAAGAAATTTGTGGGTGGTTCCTGAATCCCAATCCAGCTGTAAGGGAACCCTCCCTGACTTGGAGGAAAAGGGGCAGAGTGCAGGTGAGGACAGCTCACCCATGTCCTTCACACAGAGACCTGCTTTCAGACATGGATTTACACACAAAGGACACGAATGTAATGGTCCCGACCCCTTCTCTGTGCAGTGGGACACCGGGCACATGGCTGTCGATGTACAAAGAATGAGACTGACCACAAGGAACACGTACGCCTGCGAGCAGTGATGCATGCCCTTCCCCAAGGCTCTCCACCAAGGGCTCCACCTGCTCCATGACAGCTGGTTTGGCGACGAGGGCTGGAGAGGCTGGGCTGGGGCAGAGAAGTGGTCTCAGAGCCCCACAAGCTCAGAGAGGAATGTGGCACATGCCTTCCCCATCCTTCCTGCTCTGGTTCTTGATCCCATCCTGCTGCTGTAACCACTGCACTGCTGCCTGTCTTGCTGCATGTGGGGTGGAGCGGCACAGAAGGGGCACCTATATGTGCATGTTTTTCCACACAGACACACATGAACAGGGGCTGGACACGACAGAGGCCTGGGGCAACAGCAAAAGAGCTGGGTGAAGTTCGTGGAGCTATTGCTACCCTGGGGGACTCCAGCTGCATACTGAAGGGATGGGCCCCTGTCCTGGGGCTGAGACAACCACACAAGGCCTCTGCAAAAGCCACATCCTGGCACGGACTATTTCTTGGCCTCTGAGGCAGCCGGCTGAGAGCCATGCAAGCCTTGAGCTGCTGCAGAGTAGCCCCATGGGGATGCATAATGTGGGACAGGGAGTTAACCCCAGTTTTCACCGACTGCATTGCAGAGGTGGGGGTCAGGGCATGAGCTCATCCTGTGGCAAGGAGTTACATCAGCACTTCACTGACTTTGCCCTTCCCAGGGAGTCACAAATATCTAAGGGAGACACCACCAGGAAGCTGTCAACAGTCCCCTGAATTATGGGCACCTTGTTCTTGTGTCCAGACTGCTGCATGAGGGATGAGGTCCTCGCAGCTAAGCAGGGTTACTGCCCCTGGTGATCATTGCAGGGTTCCAGGCTGGACAGCACTTTTTGCACAGGTGGGGTTGGTCCAGGCTCTGTACCCCCTCTATGGGCATGAGGAGCTTGCAGCAGGAACGAGCAGCCTTACAGATGGCTTCTGGGTGGTGACATAGTAGGACCTTGTGCTCAGAGCTTCCCTGAGCTTCACCCATCGCTGTGAAGCATTGGTCTGGGTGACCATACCTGTGGGCTTTGCAGAGTGACTTCAACTGCACCAGCAAGCAGAGAGGAAGCAAAGTGAGAGGAGGGGTGGTCTAATATAAATCAGAATTAAGGATGTGGCCTTGATACTGCCAGAGAAGTGCACGTGCAATTCCCGGAGCACAGCCAGTGCCTTATTTTGAAGGGGAACAAAGGTGATCCTCTCTCCCCTTGGCCAGCCTTCTTTCCCACTGGGGTGTGCCAGTGCAGCAGGGCTCAGCACTCCAGCATCTCACCTGGTTGATGCAACTGGACTCATTGACGCTGTCGGAGATCTGGTTGTATTCTTCCTCCCAGGTTGGGAACTTCGGAGGTAGGAGGATCTCGACAGAGTCCAGACGGTCCAGGCTCCTGCCAGCAGAGAGAGAGGCTGTGAGGGGTGAGCCCACGGTGACGGCTGTGCTGAGATGGTGCTGAAGCTGCCACCCTGCCAGCAGAGCCAGACGTTCCCTGCCTGTGGCACCTCTGCCAGGCATGCACACGCGGCAGTGTGGAAATAATGCTGGGCTCTGAGTCCATTGCTCCACCCCTGTTGCAGGTCCTGGAGTAGAAGAAGCATTTTCTTACCTTGCCAGACCCTGATTTGAACTTTCAAGCCTGGCACACCGCTGAAGGTTTGTAGGGTGCAGGGGAAGGAGAGCGAATGAGACTTCAGGTTCTACTGCCCCAGGAATGCACTGCAGATACCGGGTTAGTCCATCCAAATCCCAGGGAGCACATGGGATCCATGTCAGACCCTGAGTCACAGCCCTGGTGAGAGACCAGCTCTGACACAGGCCAGTGCTGAGGGCTGGCGGGCAGGGAAGACAGCTCTTCCCTGCCTGGACTGGTGGGAAAGGGGTGTGAGACATGGGGTGAGAAATTACTTTAAAATGGTCATTTGTGGACTTTGCAATTGGAAACATCTGCAGGTTTGGTTGGTTTTTGTTTGTTTGGGTTTTTTTGTGTGTGGAGTTTGTTGGGTTTTGTTTTGTTGTTTTGTTGGTTTTGTTTTGTTTTTGTTGTTGTTTGTTGTTGTTGTTTTTTTAAATTTCTGTAGAGGAATCCAAATGGTTATCTGGGTGCAGTTCAAGGGGAGCCAAACCTGAATGACAGTGCTGCAGGAGCTGGGGTTGGGGTTGGGCATTTTCAGACCAACTGTTGCTGCAGGTCTGGGAGAAGCACTGTTCCCATGCCTGAGGGCTCAGCAGCCCCTGCAGCAGCAGAAAAGCAAGGCTGTCCCTGACCCGACCCAGCCAAGACCACAAGCTATGGTCTCTTCTGAGACTCAGGCACAGAAGGGCTGGGAGGGATGGGAAAAGATGTGGGATGGGGGAGGAAGAGGAGGGACATGGAAGGGGTGAGGCTCCCCAATTCCTCCGTTTCACCATGAGACCCTGCATGAAGGAGGTCCCAGAGCAGATGGGGCATGGTGGAGGACAGTTAGCCCCCCAGCCTGGCCAAGATGTGTGGACTCCCCCTTGTGACTTTGCACATGGTCCCTACAGAGAACCCTCGGGATGCTGCTGCCTCTGTGTCTGGCAGGGCTGTGGGTGCAGAGAGGACAGCAAAGCTGAGGGCAGGGTGTGCTCCAGCTGGGGAGGAGGAATGTGCAGCATCTGGACCTCCAGGAAGGACCATGACACATCCTGAGTCTCCATCCTGGGGCATGATAAGAGCAGTGAGTAATCTCTTGTGCCAGGGGTGATGCAGGAGACACCCAGCCCTTAGGGGACCCACTGTGAGTGGCCAAGGGCACCGTGGTGCCCCAAGCCCTGGGCTATCAATTTATTGCCTTGTTTCCTTCATCCTGAGAGGGTTTCATCCACGAACTTACCAGACACCTATAGCTCCCCAGTTGTGCCCTGGGGTAAGCAGTGTCTCTCCAGCCTCCCTGTGCCCGCCCTGCTGAACTTAACCCTGGCCTACCCTCACAGCCCACCCGTGGGGAGACAAGTCACAAAGCAGAGAACAACCTTTGGAAGGGCAGAGACTCTCTCACAGGGACAGATCGTGACTCACTCCCCTGGGCTTTGCCCTGGCTAAGAGCAGCTGCAGCTGCTCTCCCCACAATCCCTCCCGTCCCAAACCTACCCCTCGGCAGGAGGAGCCCAGAGACGGCCCCAGCAGCTCAGGCCAATCCCACCAAGGCTGAGGGCTGGCACAGGGCTGTGCCAAGGCACGATACCCCGGGGGCTGCTGTCCCAGGCGTGTTCCAAAGCTGACGGTGACTCGCAGCAACAACCAATGCGGCCGCAGCATCCCCAGATCTCCTCGGTGGCCGGGGGAGATGCGAGGGGGTGGTCGGCAGATGGCAGCCGTGCTCGTGCTGACGCTGCCCCGTTCCCTGCCCAGCACGACCCCGGCCAGTCTGGCCCGGCAGAGCCGCGATGGCCCTCGCTGGGGAGCAGCGCCCAGAGCTGCCGAGCCCCCCTTCCCCGACAGGCTCCTTCCCTCTAGCAAACCTCCCGGTGGGGACCAAGCTCTTGCAGCAGCATCCAGGCTCCTCCCGGCGGGACCCCTCCTCTCCATTTGCACCATCCATGGCTTTGCCCTCCCTGCTCGAACAGCAGCCCTGGCTCAGCCCCTTCCTCGAGGCTGCCTGCCCGGTGGCTGGACCCCAGCAGCCCAGCTGAAGTCACACCCTGATGGACATGACCCGAATGGACAATGAGTCCAAGATAGAAAGAACCTCAGAATTTGGGGATTTGCATCAGAGACCCCTGGAGCCAACTCCACCCCACCGGAGTGGATGCGGAGACAGAGAAATGGGATGGATTTGGAGCAGGCATTTCTAGGACTCCCTGGAGTTAATTTTGTCACCATCTCTCATCAGAAAGCAGCATCTGATCTGCAATCTGAAGCTACTGTGAGGGGTCTCCACACTGCCTGCTGCACCCTCACTTCCTTCGGGCTCTGCCTGCTAAACATCAGCAGTTCATCTGTGGTGGCTCCTGCCTCCTCCTGCTCCCTGTGCTGCTCTCCTCCTCCAGAGCCACAGAACCTGAAACACTGACAGCCTGTTACAGCCCCTGGATGCCTTGTCCTGGAAAGCAGCTGTTGAAGACCCTGCACAGCATCACCTTCAGTCAAGTGGTCCACACAGACCCTCTCTTACAAGGACCAGCCCCTTGCCCAGGAAGCTTTTGCTGTGTTCCCTGTACCCTGCTGTCCATTTGGCTCAAGCCACTATGTGTCTCCCTCCCTCAATACCTGGTACCTGACCTCCTACCTCACCTCTCCTGGCCTCAGGATATTACTCAGCCTAGTGCGCCAAGCTTTCTGGATGGTCCCGGAGTCCTCGGGACACCTGTGGAGCAAAGCAGATGGCATGGTCCCAGCAGCCTGTGGGCCATGTGCCAAATATTCTCAGCAGTGCTGGCTGAGCATCTCCCACATCTTAATAGCGTCATGGGATTGCTCTGCATTCCCTTGGAGGAGCAGATGCTGAGAGGGGAAATCCACACAGCCCCATCAAAGGACTGTCCCTCCCATCACCTGGAGCAGGCTCTAACACTAGGGCTATTTGGAGTCACCAGAATGGAATGCTCTCTCCATTCCTCTGCCATATCTTCTCTTGTCCTGCTTCTCTCCTCAACCATTAGCTCTGGAGGCAGTCTGAGCTGGTGCTTTGATCCCCATGTGGGGTCTCCATGTGGGTGCTACTGGCTAGACCCCAAGGACTGCTTCTGAGGTGGCCCCTGAGGACCTGTGCAGAGCTCCTGGAGGAGCTCCAGCATTACCTTTGTGTGGTGCTCTGCTCACTGAGGGACTGCTGGGTGGCCTTGAGGTAACTCTGCCTCCGAGCTGCAGTTTTTGGGGATGGTTTGGGGCTGGTTTCTGAGTCTTCACTATCATCATCCCCCATGGCTTTGATGTAACTCCCGCTCCGCATGCGCCGGCACGGGATCTCGCTGTCCTTGTCCCGAGACAGCGTGTTGTTCCACTCCCCCTGAGGCACCTGCAACAGTAAGAGGAGCATGAGCAGATATGAGGGATGGCACCTCTTGGACCTGTGGGATCATGGGGACTTGGAGATACTGGTGGCAAGGAATGGAATGGGAATTGGACCCACAGCTGGAGTGTAGTGGGAATGTGCAATGAAATTATTTTCCAACCCGCCCTTACCAGTTCATGCCAGGCAGCCTGTATGTTTGATTGCCTCTGTTTTAGCACATCTACCCACAGCCATTCACTTCCCAACCACTACAGACCACCTTCACACTGCATCATGCTTACACAGTCGATACAAGCTGTACAATGCCAGACGTAATGGGGAGGGAGGGCTCTCAGCAGGTCTGTTCTGGGCACTGGGGCAGACATGGCATGTGTTCAGTGCAAAGCCTGCACTCATCTAGTGTGAACTGCACATGCTGTTCAGGAGAAGGCAGTTGAGCTGCTGTAGACCAGGACCTGTGGATCAGAGCCCAGACTTTCACTAAGTCCAATATCCTTTAAGGTTTCTGAGTTGAATGTGACTCTTTGTGGCTGAAATTAATTTTTGAGGCCAAGCCAGGCCTCCTCACAAGTCCCACTAGAGCAGCTTGGGCACACAGACCTTGTGCTGGCTTCTCTGCACAGAGATGAGTAGTACCTTGTTCAAGAAAGGTGCTTCTAACTTCACTGAGATGACAACTCTGCAATTAATTGAAGGCAGACATGGTCTCTTGTTCCCTCATTAGAGATGGGTGAGCTGATGTTTCCACTAGAGGCCTGAAGCACTGAGCAGCTGAAGTACCACCCACTGCCTGCCTGTCCTGCGAAACCTTTGTGTAGGTGATCAGAGGCACAGGCAAGGTGCTTGGTCAGCAGCAGAGCCAGATGACAGTCCAGGACTGATCAGAACAAGAGCCACATGCAGTGTGGGACAGGACAGGAGAAAGATGGGCAACCTGAGTTGCCCGGAGCAAGCCTTGGTTTTGTAGTTAACTTGGTATGTAGATGGCCTTTGACCTGCCCTTGAGCTGAGGAGATGTGATGAAGGAAAAGCAAGGGAAGATGTGAGGAATGCAGTGATGTGAGACACTGGGACAGCCTGAGGCTTCCCAGTCTGCTGTGGGAAGGGACTAGCTGGGGAGAGCCATGGGGAGCAGCGAAGGGTCCTGAGCTGAGAACAGCTTGTGCTGCTGAGAACATCCAGGTTCTCTGCTGGATGGAGCTGTTGGATTTTCCCAGCTCCCCGGGGACTGTAGGATTAACCAGACAGTGTTTCTGCAGCACTTTGGTGATGCACAGAGCCATGCTGCAGCTCACTGTGATGAGCCAGGGTGGTTCAGTGTGCAGGGTTCCTGTTCCCTTCCTTGCTCACAGCAGGCATCTTCTGTTGGAGCCAGAGCTGACTTGAGGGTGTCTCCTGATACTGTGGCATGCAGCATCTCCAGATGAGCTTCAGTTCTGCAGGTAACAGCTTGTTGTTTTCCTGAGAGGGCCCAGTGTGCCAAAAGCAAGCTCAAGCCACTTGCAATAGCATAGCTCACTCTGAGGGCTTTTTTCTGCAGAAAGGAACTGGGGTCCAGGCTATGTCCTGCCAGCCTGCTGTGTGCTGTGCATTTGGGAGAAGGCAAGAGGTTAGCCCAGGGCTGGGCTCAGCCTGGTGAGCCTGAGGACGCTGGGGACACTGTAACCCCAGGCTTTTTGAGGGCAGGGTCTGTGGGTCGCTCAGCTCCTCCTGGGTACCTGCACCTGACTCCTGGCCTCGGGCACTCTCAGCTCTAGTCACAACAACACAAAGACAGCAGTTTCAGTGTGTCTCTGCTGGAGCAGCCTGTCTACAGAAATGTAAGCCAAGCATCCCACAGCACTGCCTGTCCTGTACAGCTCATCCCTCTCCTAGGGACATTCTCCACCAGCTTCCCTGGTCCATTGCGACGGGCTGCCTCATTTCTCCTTTTCCCTGTCTCTCCTCTACTTTGCATCTTGGAAAGGCAGCAAGAAACAAAGCTGCTATCAAAGTGCTCCACATTCCAGTTTAGCAGCATCAAGGCATTCTTTGAATCTGGTGCCCCAGTTTGGAGCATGTCCTGCCCCTGGACAGAGTCCACAGGGACTCCCACAGCTCTTGCTCCCATGGGACAGAGCGTGAGATACGTGTTTCAAAAGTGCCACACCTGAAAAGACAAGTAGGTGCCCTTGGGGATCTTGAAAAAAAGTGCAGGTACTTGAGGTGCTGATCAGGATCCTCTGGAGTGCTTCACTGCACCTTCAGGCACATACCTGAGGATGTGAGGAACTGTCCCACAGCCTCTGAAGCTCTGTGATGGGTATGAAGAGCCCAGAGCACCTCCTGCTGTGAAAGGAGACCTCCATGGTGGCCAGTTCAGCACCTTGATGGCAGAAGCTTTCCTATCAGCTGAGACCCTGGGTTCTAAATACATCCTGTGTATTACAGAAAGGACCAAGTAGAAATGAGGGCTGTCTTATGTTGCACAGAGCTCAGGAGGCTCCTCACAGTCTGTGGGAGCCTTGCTGCTCTTTAAGCTGCTCTCTTAGATGTAGGCTTGAGTTCTGCCCATGGTGGTTTTCTTGGTGTGAAAGGGGTGGAAGCAAGAAGATGTCCAGGTCGAGAGCCTTTGTGGGTGGTTGTTGTCAAAGAGGGCTTGAGGATCCACCCTGCCCAATGGCTGCACATGTGCAGAGGAGTGGACAGCAGAGATGCTCTGCCAGGCTTCAGGAGGGGGATCCTCCTTTCTGCCCAACCTTGGTCCTTGCAGTACCCCATGGTACAGGTGTGTGAGCTTCAGGCATGTGTCTGTCCCTGGGAACTGCGCTCCACTGGCACCATCCTGTCACAACCCTTCATGCTGCACAACAGAGGTGTCTCTGGCTCTTCTACTCCCCATTTCTTGAGCTGAGCATGGAGAGAAAAGAAGGGGCCTCACAGAGGTATCACCCTGTGTCAACTATTTAGTAGAATGTTGGACTTGAAAGTCATTTCCAACTTTCATGATTCTATGATTCTGTGATTCTATGAACTCTGCCTGGGTCATTCCCCAGTCACCCAGAGCATTAGCAGAGGGGATAGAGGGGGAAGGGGAAACTCCAGTCCTGAGTGCTGGGCAAGGGTGAGGGAGCTGAACTGCTCCCATCGCTGCAGGGAGGCCTGGGGGCAGAGACTCTAAGCAGACAGGGTGTCCACTGGCACGTGTGCCAGCTCTGACATGCAGCCCTGCCCCTGCACACACAGCCATGCACCGTGCAGCAGCGCCTGGGGATGCCTATGCCATGCAGCCAGGCCCCAGCGCAGAGACACCGAGCTCAATGCAGCTCCAGCGCTGCTCCCTCCGGGGCCACATCCCTCCTGCTGTCCTGCTGGCTACTCGTGGCCTCAGACACTTGATCAAGAAAGAAAATTGGAGCCCCGGCTGCCTACAGACCCCATTTGTTCTTTCAGCAGGGCACTTTCTGGGAAGAACCTAGGCCACGTTTCCCCCCGTTGGGTGCTCAGTAGGGCTGGGAGGAGGGCAGCCAGCACCTGCAGAGTGGCTGCCACTGAATAGGCCACTCTGGATGACAAATTCCTGTCTGGAGCTACTGAGGGTTAGGGAAGCTTTGGTGCAGTCCAACCATACGTGGGGCTGTGGAGGCTAATCTGGATGATGCATCAGGCTAATGATGCCTATGGTATCACTGTCCCCTGGGAGGCCTGACACTGCCTGTCCCTTTGGTGTGGTTGGTATCCGTGGGCATGGGGCTGAGTGTGTCTGGGCAGACACGCTGCTTTGGCCTGCCTGCTCCTGTTCACCTTCTGCCCAAGGCATCACTCACCATAAGCAGCTTCTTGGCCATTGGGTTGACCACTCAACCTCTTCTGCTGCACTGCCAGCCACACACGGGGCCCATGGGGAGAGGACAACATGGGGTAGGCAGCACGCTTCCCTCCCTGTGGACTGTGCTCTAAGGACAGTGCTGTGTCACCCTGGGGATTGCTCCCGAGGAGCAATCTGACATGCTCCTGAGGAGCATGCTGACAGGACAGGGCTGGACCTGGGTGATTTCCCACCCTCAGCTCCAACATCTGGGGATGGGCCTGGAAACATCTACCCCCAGTAGTCCCCAGTTATCCCCAAGACTATCCAGAGCCTGCAAATGGGGCAGGGGAAGAGAACAGCCTTGGGGGCTTAACCCAGCCTGGCAGCTGGGGGTCCTGTTTGTTCCCATCCCACTCCTGCCCTCCCTCATGTCAGAGGGGCACTTCTCCACCTCTGGGACCTACTGTCTGGGTAGGGCAGAGTGTCTGCGCTTCCCTGGCAATGGGTCCATGGGCAGGCAGGTACCCATGGGTCCCTCATCATGGCATGTGCAGGGAGGGGGCTCATCCTGCTCCAGGGACAAGTTGGTGGCAGGGCACATTTGGCCTGGCAAAAGGACATTTTCCACACTCCAGGCTCCAGAGGTGATTTCTCCATCACCAGCTTAAACACCCTTCCTGTGTCAAGGAGGGGCCTAGACATAATTGCCTCGTCCAACCCTGAGGTCCCGAGCCCCATGCCCTGTGTTCCAGGGCTCACACTGGGCACCTGGGTGCAAGACCAGCCCAAGCACCCCTGGTGCATCAGCAGGGGCATCAAACATTATGTTTTCTGAACTGGGCACTCAAGGTCTTAGCTTTTCTGGTGAGGTGTTCCCAGTCATGGGGGCTATCCTGGGTGCTCAGGATGTCAGTCACAGCCACCCAGTGTCCCCCAGTGCCCCTCCAGCCATGCAGACAGTGGCTGCCAGCTGCTCCCTGCCCAGGCTGCTCCCTGCCACAGGCTGCTGACGCTGTCCAACGGTTCCGGGAGGGTCAGGACGGGGATGGAGCCGGGCAAAAGCTTCCCCTCAAAACAAGATCCCTACCTGGCCGCTGCCTGCGTCGGTTGGCCCGGGGCTGAGGGGCTGGTCCCACCTCCGTGGGGGCTCGCTCAGCTGCAGCGGGGTGGCACCCGTGTCCTCCCAGCCGAGCGGTGGGGCTGCCCAGCTGCTGGCCGGGCTCACGCCACCCAGCTGTGCCCACAGCCCTCCGTCAGGCTGTCGAGAAACGGAGGCTCATTACATAGGGGGGAATAACCAGCAGGGCAGTTTTGTACCCCCGGCTGTGGCCAAACCCCAGACGGTAGAGGGTCTGTCGGGGTCGCATTCGGCATCCGGGGCTGGCTGTGCTGGGCTCTGCTGCTGCAGCTGGAGGGGGAACGGTGCTGGCCATTCCTCCTGTAGCTCTTTAACCTCCTAACACTTAACTGAAAGGAGGGGGCAAAGACAAAGAAACCAGGCTGAGAACATTTTTTTTTCTGAATGACATTCCTGATGTGGTAGTCCCTCTGAAATGTGATTTGCAGCTCTGGCCAGGGAACCACTGGAAGCAGAGTGGGCTTCAATAATAAAAGTGGCTAAGCCAGCTGGCCACAGCTGGGGGGCCCATGACAGATTTGCATCAAGAAGGATGCTAGAGGTTTACACACATGGACTGGTCCCCTCCTCCCCGTCTAGGCCTGGCTTGTCTTCATTCCTCTCTCTTGGGCACAGCAGGTTTATGTTCTTTGAGTGATTCTTTTTGAAACTGCCATGGTGATCTGGTGCTGCTGGGGACAGGGGATTCAAACCAGCATGAGCCATGCAGGCTTCTGCCATGCAAGCGGGGAGGCTGGCACTGCCCTCCTCGCCCTGCAGTGCTGCCTCGTGAATGGGTAAGCAGCAATGGCAGACATGCCCAGCAGAGCTGCAGGTCCTACCAGTGCTCCAGGGAAGCTCTGTAGAGCAGGGCTCACTGGGCACGTCGGCACGTCCTTGTGGTGCATGAATATAAGGGGTTAAACATTAGTTATTACTGGTGAGCTTCAGACCGTGGGATGGTGTAGTGCCTGGCTGGAGGACAGGAAGTAGTGCCCAGGTAGTATATAAGCTGTGTCACCCCAGCATGCCCAGCTGCCTGTACATCGAGTGGAAATGGCTCCCTGTGGGCAGCTACGTGCCTTGCTGCCCAGAAGTCCACTCCACCACAGCATTTGCTGGGCCTGGGTGGGCAGGGGAGCTGTGCTGGCGTCGCACAGCAAATAGGGATCATGGTAGAGGGTGCCAAGGCTGTGGTGTGAGCACATCACCTTCTCCCCATCACAGGGGCTGGGGGGGTCCTGGGACAGTGCTGCAGCTGGGGGAGCTGGACCTCATTGGCACATGTGGGTGGTGGTCTGCCCCTGGGGTCCCCCAGTCCTCTCCTGACAATGTGACTTGAGGTGGCAGCTGAACCATCTGGAGCCATTTGATAAGGTCTACCAGGCAATAGGGCACCCACTGAGATGTCCCCTGTCTGCCTGCACTCTCCCTGCACAGTGCAGCCACAACCCCCCCACTGCACCCACCTGCAGGTAGTGGTAAGCCAAGTCTTGATGGCAGGACTTGGATTTCAACAAGGCTTTGTCGATCGTGGCAGAGGCCTTCTGGCACACTTCCCGAGCATGGCTGAGTGTCAGCGTGGACCAGGAGCCCCTCTTAATGTAGTTGGAGTCATTGTTGATGGGGATATTGGTGCAAGGGGTGACCTTGAGGTCGTTATTGCTCTTGGAGGATTTCAGCATGTGCTCGCTGATGGTATTGTAAGCGTGCATGAAATACTTGGGCTGGCTGTGGTCTGGCTGACGGCCCAGTGTCATGAGGCCCATTGGGTTGCGGTAGCTGCAGGTATCACTATCTAAGTTGTCATCTGAGCTCCACCAGCCTGATATGTTGGATCTGGTCCTGCGCTTGGGCTCGGAGGTCTTCGCTCGGTCTTTGCTCTTGCTCCTCCGGTTTTGCTTGGGGTCATCCGCCCCCTTCTTGCCATTCACGTTGCCTTTGGCGGGGCCCTCCAGAGACTGGGACTTGGCGAACAGCTTCTGGACAGAGTGGACAAGGTGCCGGATGCGGCCGGGGCTCTCACTCCGGTGTTTCGCATCGCTCCTTTGGAACTGGAGGGTGCTGAAGCCATCTCTGTGGATGGGCAGCTGCTTCTCAAACTGGTCAAGGAGGTTTGCAGGCAGGCGGTTGATTTTAGTGGCTTGGGCGTGGCTCGGAAAAGGGTTGTCATCTGGGACCTCGAAGTGAGAGTTGTAATGGATGCGGGGAAAAGTGCTGCTGTTGGAGATCTGGTTGTTGAGTGGAAGGAGACAGTCACCGTGGAGTGTATTCTGGGCTGGGAACCGGGGGTCCATGTTGAAGGAGTCAGTGGGGCTGAGGAGATAAGGGTTTCTGTCCTGAGGGGCATAAAGAGAGTCTTGAGGGGAGTCCAGGTTCTCGGAGAGGTGGCGGCTTCTGTTGTCTCCTAAGCCCTTCATGGTTCCAGTGTTTCCTAGATCATCCTTCGGGGCTGGTGCAGCAGAGCCCTTGCAGGAGCACCGACACTGCTCCCCCGACTTCCCTGCACCTGGAGGAAGAGGACAGATACTCAGGGCCTATTAAGAACCTCTTTAGCAGCCCACTCCTCACTGGGGCATCCTTATGAGGGCTGTCCCAGCCCTAAAAACAAATGCCACCAAGGTTAAGGGTTGAAGGAGAAAAGCAGGATGGGAGAGATGACATGGCGGGAGGGGAGGAGAAGGGACATGAGACCAGGGACTGGGAAAAACAGAGTACAGGAGAGGAGGAGGGGAAGGATTTGTTCTTTCTAGCTGTGGTTTAAGTGCTTCTGTGTCTTGGTGCTCAACCACAGGCTGCTTAAATAATTCTGCTGCTATTTTTCTGGTCTCTGCCCATGTTTATTTAATAGAGTCTCTTCCCCAGCCAGCATAACAAAGGCTATCAGGGCACTGCCAGCAAATCACTGCTCCTGTCCCGTTTGTTCAGAGGGCCGGAGAAAAACCTGATGACAAACACTGCACATGGTCTTTGCCCAAGCCAAGGAAAACCTGGAGCTGAGCATCCCATGTTCTGCATTATGTTTTGTGTTTCTGTGGTTACTGGCTCTAAGAAGAGGGCTGGCAGGCCTGTGCTGCGTGTTGCATGTGGTTGCACTAATGCGATATGATGTCAAATGTCTTCTCTCCAACAAGCACCCTGGTTTATGGCATATTTTACCCTGGAGGAAATTGTTTCAGTAGCTACAATGAAAGCAGAGGTGCTTCTGAACACTCAAAGCCTGCCCTGAGAAGCTGTTTGCTGTTCACTTGATCTTTCCTGCCTTGTTGTATTGCTCCTGGGTGAGGCATGTTACCTTCCAAGCCTGGCTGTCTGGTCCTTGCTATGGTCCTCTGCCACAGCAAGTGGCTAAGGTTGGACCTCTGTGATCCATTCAGCAGGTACAGGAGACCCTGCAGGATGCTGGAGGGATGCAGCCGGACAGAGAGGGGTCCCTTTGGGCAGTGGAGTTCCTCATGGAAGGGCTCTCTGGTGCACTTACCCCATCCTGCCTAGCTTGGCGGGATCCTCATTTGCACTGGCTTATATAGGGAAAAAAGACAACCTTTTGTGGGCTGCTTGAAGAAAATAAATTAAAACACAGATGAGTTGTCAGTCAATGAGTTGATTTTCCATAATTAAAACCTGTTTGAAATCATGTAGTATATAAACTAATTCTTACTTCATTTTACCTTGTAGTTTAGTTTCTTACTTCCCTTTTGGTTTAATTGTTTAATTTAAGGAAAGCACTGAAGCATCCTGTGGGTAAAAAAATCTGGAGAATGAGTTTCTAGACCACTTCTTCAAAATCCAGGGCCCCAGAAATGTACATGAAGCTGAATGGCCACTCCTTTGTAAGAAGACGGAGCTACTCTGGGAGCTGGGATGACAGGGCTCTGTGCAGAACATCAGGACGATCCAATGGTCCCCAGCATACACCCAAAAGGGGATATAATGCCTGGACCCTCAGAGCCTCCAGTAAATTTATGAGAAAGAAAACAATAATTTCCATATTCCTAGGATAAGTGTGTCCCTGTGAGATACAGAGCTGGTAGTCTGACCTCCTGAGTTCTGCCTGTTCAGCCACCGGTCTCCCTAAGGAGCTTATTCTGCTGCAGGCAGTCTGGTCAGCAAAAGCAGCTAGGACCAAACTGGTGCAGGGAGCGGAATCAGCAGTCACTGAAGGGCAATAGGAATTGACAGGCTTGTTTTCCTTCCTCGCTCAGGGAAAAATGTCTTAATAATGAAAAGCAGCTGGACCTTTAAAGAATTGTTTGGAAGCATAAAAAAAAAAAGCAAAAGCGCAATGTCTTGTATAGTCTGGTGGGCTTTAAAAAGTCGCCATCCAACTCTGCTGCTCCTGGTGGGCTGACAAAGCAGGGCTGGGGCTCGACAAACCTTGCTTTGCAGAGCAGGGGAAAGCAGCCCGGGCTCCCTACCCTGTGCTGACCGAGGGTCTTGCTCTCTGTCCAGTCCTGTTCTCAGGGTTCAGCTGCTGCCCCACATGAACAAGGCCAAGCACCATCTTAGGCACTGCTCAACCCTTCCCGACTTAGAGGGAAAGCTCTGCAGGTATTGGGGAGCCCAAATCCTCCCCACATGCCACCCTGATCTGCCCAGGCCCTGCTCTATGCCAGCTGTGGCCTTGTTCTCCTTTCCTGCTGTGCCCCAGTTCCAGATGGCCAGCAAGTTCATTTGCTTGGGCTCGGTCACCATCCCAGCTCTGATGGACACTGTACTTCTCCCATCACATAGTACTAAGAGTCAAACGGTCCATAAGGACACAACACAGTGGTGATTTAATTGTAATGGTATGTCTCTGGATATTGATATTAAATGTGTCTTTTCCTACAAAGAGCAATCAATAAAGCAGAAATGTCCCAGGCACTCCTGAGAGAAACTTCAGCCCCATGACTGCTTTGCTGTAAAGCACATCAGCATCACTGCTTTCGTGCTCACTGGGTTCCAGATTGAAGTACAATTGCCTTAGGACTCAAAATAAATTGTGAAAAGAAAGGAAATGAAATAAAGTAAATGAAAATAAATTAAATTAAATGAAAACTTGGTTTGCTAGGGAAGAGTGGGGCTGGTAGCTGAACTGACTCAGGACAGATCAAGAAGCAGCGGGGCAGAGAGGAATCCCAGAGGAGCTGTAGGGGCAAGTGGGAAAGGAGGAAAAATGAAGTTTGGGAGTTCAATATGGCATCTAGTTTATTGCTCCCTTTTCCTCCTGTGGGGTCTTGCAGAGCTGCCAACAAGCCTTGGTCCTCCTCCTTGCCCTGGACACCCTTCACTTGCTGGCCAGCCACAATGTGGGACACCAGTTTTGCTGCTGGTGCTGGGGCAGGGCTGGTGGCCCAGTCAGAACTCCCCCAGCCCTGGTGCCCACTGCGCTTGCTGCATCCTCTGTGATCCTCTGTACCCTTTAAGATGGATTAAACCATTTTCATTACATTTCAATTGCTCTCTGCAATCCTTGTCACTTTCTTGAGACATGATCAGGGAAGACAAAAACCCAACAAGCCTCTTCCCCAACATACTTTTAATTTGGAAGGATGAAAAAGCTTGAAATTAAATCTCCCAAATCCATGATCCTGCAGCTCAGAAACTGGGCAAGGGCTGTCTCCCAGGACAGATGCCCAGTGCCGCTGCTGTGTCTCCCCACCTTGAGTCAGGCATCACAGCAAGGAGGTGGGTGGCCCCTGACCACAGGGAGGGCACTCGGCATGGTTAGCAAGAGAAGCCCCTGTTCAGCAGATGGCCATAGCAGAGCTGCCAGGGCATGGAGAAGATGCATCCCAAGACCAGGAAAGGAGCTGTTTTTGCTGCATGACCCCATTACCTTTTTTTCCCCTCAGCTTGTGTTTTTTTTGGGGTTGCCCTCTCTCATTCCAGCAGTTTTGCTGATGCTTAGAAGTCTCTGAGGTACAGCAGATGACTTGATCTGATTTATGGTAGTTTTGAGTGTCCCAAACCACTCTGAACCCCCGCTGGAGTCAGTCTCCTCTCAGGCATGGTTCACCACAGCAGCATTGGAGCTGCAGGCTCATGCACTGAATTATCTTACAGCAGCACCTCCTGCAAATACATCTGATGATAGCCTTGCCTGAAGAAGCTTCTTGCTCAGCAGGGACACCTCTCATCCCCCGGCTGAGTGCTACCGGTTTCCCTCCTGTAGGACCCACAGCTGCTGTGATTGTTTACTGGGAGGTGGAGGTGGGGTTGGGCAGGGGATTGCTGAAGCTGGTGGGAGATCGTTCACTGCACTTCAGGAAGACTGAATCACATCTCCATTGTTGTAAGAGCTACTTTGATGACTGCAAATGTTTGCTTCTCTATCTCTTTTTAACAGCAAAGAGATTAGGCTGGCCCAAACTGGGGCAGAGCAGGAGGTAACTGAAAGGAACTGGACGGAGGAGACGTGCAACACAGTATAGATACTGGAAAAGCAAGGGTTTCCTATGTGTCCTGTCCTCACCCTCATGTGCCTGCCCAGCTTATGGCCATTCAATCAGCCAGTTGCCCAGCCAGGCAGTGTTTTGTGAGTCCTTGGAACTATGGTTTATAACTCCTGGCAGAACGCATGAGTGAGAAGTCTGTCAGAATGTTCCCTACAGCAGAAGTCCAATGAGGTGTCCTGGAAATGTCTGTCCTTGCAATCCTATAAAGCTTTGGAGTTTTACTATCCATCTGGGATCTCTCTGGTGGCAACTACAGCCTGTGATGTCTTCTCCCATCCACCTTGCATGAGCAGAACGTATCTTCTTCCTCCTTTCCACACTTTGAGATTAGTTCCACATCCCCTTAGAGGTGATCCACCAGGCTATGTACTGTCTCTTCAATAGGATGGCTGCCCAGGAGACACTGGCCATGGGTCTGTCCCCATCTCCCCACAGAATTCCTCCCTTGTTGCTGTGACACGGTGAGGGCAGTAGCCAGATGACCACTGCTCCACAGGGACTGCTCTTTGCCTGTTATGAATGGGATCAAGCTCCAAGACATTAAACAACAAAGCCTGGGAGGCCCTGCAGAGCATCTCCTGCAAGCCAGTCATGTTAGGGACCACTGGCTTTGATCATCTTCTGTGCTGGGGCTCTGCACTGTGGGAACTTTGGAAAACCAGCTGCTGCTGCCCACCATACCTCCATTTTAGCTTCTGGGGTGGAGGTGGATTTCCAGAAGAAACTCCGTTTTTCTCATGTCTCTGGGTTCCCATGGGCCAAATTCTTGACTTAAATTCTGCAAACCCATCTTAAAACATCTCATACTGAGGGCACAGAGAAGAAAGGGCAGAGCACAGGGAAACCCCTGCAAATCTCACTAGGCTTCTTGGCTGACATATGTATGTGACAGTCATAGACCTGTTTAGGTTGGAAGGCATTTCTTGAGATCATAACCTTCCACACAAGGTTTTCCTGAACAGGACTGGTTGAGGAAGGACATATAGTACTGAGACAGGGCTCTCCACAAAGGGCTGGGAGGTCATTGGGGTGCTGCTCAGGACAGGCAGGTAGAAGCATCAGGGGAATCAGAAGCCTGTAAAATGGGACTGTTCAGGGCACAGGAAGGCAGGAACTCCTCTCCTGACAGGGCTGCAGGTACCCTTTGGAGTCAACTGGTCCTGCCTTCTGCCGATGGGCTGTTTCACGGCTCCACGTACCATGATCTCCCCCGTAAACCTCATCCCAGCCACCCAAGCTGGCTGCAAACACATGGGTGGCTTTTATATATAGAAACCCAGCATCACGCTAATGACTAGCTAGATAAGCAAGAAATGATTCGCAACCTGCAGAAGAAAAATGACTCCCCTCACCCTGCCACGAGGAGCTAAAAAAATTGTACGCTGTGGTGTAGGTGACGTCGCTCTGCCCACACGCAGGAACCCAACTGCTCCCTGAATTAGCAGTAACATTCGTGTGGCATTCGGCGAGGGGGCTGCCTGCTCCCTGGGCCTCGCGCTAATGATGATTCAAAGAATTCCAAATTGGATCGCAGTGGATAAAAATAGCTGGCTTCTCCTTAGAACAATTCATTACACAACAGACCTTCCTCCAGCCTCCTTCTGCCACCCGCTTCTCCTCAGGAAGGGTCCCACTGCTGCCAGGGAGCTGCGGCCCCGGGGCAGAAGGGGTACTGAGGTCTGAGCATCAGACAGTGCTGCCCGGCCTGGGTTATGGAGAAAAGGTTAATTCAGAGTCTCCCGAGGAGCACCTGTGGGGTTAATGTCACATGGACTTTCCCACTGAGATGTAACAGAATCGCCAGGAGAACTGAACACCTGCCCTGTCCCCCTTGCTCTCCCCTACAGCGTTGGAGGGGACACAGTGGTGTCCAGCAAGCCATGTGCCTCATCTACCTGGGATACCTCCTTCGGAGATGGGTGAATTGCATTACAAGCAATTAATTTTTTTTTTCTCTCTTATATTCTGTAGATATTACTGTTTGTTTTTTGTTGCAGCACAACTCAGTGCTGTGAAAATCAATGGTTGCCATATGACAAAGAATTTTGACCAGGTACTGACTAAGCTGGAGGAGCAGATGAACTCTTGAGAGACAGAGAACTTGTTTTCATCCAAATGTCACTCTCAAGGGAACAAAACCCCAGAAACTGCAACCTATTTGTCTGTTCCTAAATAGAAGTTTCTCAAAGTTCTCCAGAAGATGGGATCTTCTCTGAAGAAGGAAATGCAAAGCATTAAGTAGGTCTAAGTAGAAAAATACAGGCAAAAAAAGAAAGGAATAGTTTTAGGAGGAAAGCAGGAGAACTGATGAGATGCAGTGGAAGGACCAAGGCAGTGAGCAAAGGTCACTGTCTTTTGAAACCTACCTGCAGCCTCTGCTCTCTTACAGGATACTTGGGGAACATGATGGTGACAACCTGGTGCATGTTCCAGCTTGTCTGGAAGAGCAGCTAATGAGACCAGTTGGGACCAAAACTGATTGTTCTAGTCAATGCTACTCAGGAAGCCTGGAGTGGGGGGTGTGTTTGTTTGCAAAGCCCTCCATGGACCATGCAGAGGATGAAAAGCACTTAACATGGATACCCTTGATCTTTCTTATGCTATGACTGTGATGGGATGGAGGTCGTCCACACTTGCTCTGAAAACTTGTGATGCAGAAGAAGACAGGCCACTCTGCTTGGCCTTCTATGCTACCTCCTTCCCCAAGCCATCAGCTGGATCCTCCTGTCTCACTGTGCTACCAGTGTGAGCAGCAGCCCCAGGACCGGGGTACTGAGGACTACATAGATGAGGAGGAGGTGCAGATACCTGGGAGGGCAGGGCCAGGCTTCCTTTCCTCAGGTGTTTGTGGCACAGTAGAAGCAGGGTATCCAAACAGTAATGACTGCTGCTGCTGGGCCACCAGGTCTCTGCAGCTTTTCAGGAATGTTGCTTTGCTCCAGGGCAGAAGTTCCTGTTGCCTAAATGTCCAGATGCTGCTGGGTGGGTCCAGATGAGCCTAGGTGGGTACTGATGAAACTAAGCAGGGCCTTGCCCATGTCTGGGATGCAGGGTGGAGATGCTCCCTGGAAGTGGATTTGCTCAGCACCTGAGACAAAGCAGCTCATGTTGCCTGAGGGTCCTGGGGCAATGGGAAGCAGGTGAGGAATAACCAGCAGCTCCCTCTGCAATTCTTTCCAGAGAACAGACAAAGCCTCATCTGCAGGCTCCCATGTGCTCAAAACTGCAGGAGCACTTCCTTTGTCTCAAACTAGGTCAGCGCGGAGGCGAGACGTTACTATAGCAATGGGTATTGGATTTCATAACTTTATTTTAGTGATGGGCATGGTGCAGGATTCACTACTCGGTGGAGGGAGGGTTGTCATTGAAATACCCTCTCCAGCTCCCCTCCCCCAGCCTCCTTCTCCCTTCTGCTCTTCTGCCTCTCATACCACAAGCACACATCTCTGTCTGCCCATTCTGTCCCCACCCTTGGCTGTTTCTGAAGAACCCTAAAGTTATCCCTGGGCCATACTGTACCTCTCACAGCTTGCTGGGCTTGGGCACTAGGCCAGATTCAGCATCCTGTGCACCTCGTTTCCCTCCGGGCTCCAGAGCTGTCCTTCATGAAGACCTGCCAGGCAGAAAGAGAAGAGAAAATGTTCTCAGATCATGAAGAGCAGAGTAGTGTCTTCCCATCAAAGGTCACAGGTCATAACCCTGATGTGGTAAAGATGCAACTCTGACACCCAGGTTGTCTTCATTATGTGAAGAGAAGAATAGAGGAAGAAAAGAGTCTTGGTAAGGAAAAAAAGACAACCCTGGGGATGCCCTCCTGACTATGGTGGCAGATGGCAGCCAGTTCATTACCTTTGGTATGTCCCAGCTATACACCTGCCAGAATCTGTCTGACTCACCTACCGATGCTGTTCACTGAACTTTTGCTTGAGCAGCTCGCACTATGTATCTCTTCCATCTGGTCACTAGGTGCTACTGTACTGCAGCTAAAGCTTTGTGCTGCTTCTTAACTGCCACTCACCGCCAGCTACCCTGTGAGCTGAAAGAAATGCTCCTCATTAAAAAAAGTAAATTAAATAAATATGGGGGAAAAAGGCCCCAAACAATGTTTCTTAATGTTCTCAAAAACCTACACATCACAACAGAGAACATAGCTGGATTATTTTATCAGAAAGATTAAATAAATTTGGTGATTTATAACTATTAATTTCCAAGGTAGGCTTGTGTGTATGTGCAGCATGACTGCTTTCTGTCCTGCATGGAGAAGATGCAGGGATGGAGCTCAGCCCCTTGCTGCTGTGGAGTAGAGGATGGGAATGGCACAGTAACTCAAAGTGTCTTCCTGTGATAGTATTTTTTTTTATTCCTAATTGAACGGAATAAGCCATTTGGGTCTTAAGAGACCCTGCCTTGAGCTCAGGGGGGCTTCAAAATAGGCAAACCCCAGTTTCTTGGCTGGGGGACTTTTGGAGGGATAAGGTGAGGATACAAACCTCACCAATTTTTCTAGGAAAGCTGGACTGGAGTGGTGGGTCTGATGATATCTTCTTTAATGATATTGACAATGGGATTGAGAGCACCATCAGCAAGTTCACAGATGACACCAAGCTGAGTGGTGCTGTTGAAAGGCCGGAGGGATGGGATGTCATCCAAAGGGACCTGGATAGGCTGGAGAGGTGGGCCCAGGTGAACCTCATGAGGTTCAAAAAGACTAAGTGCAGGGTCCTGGACCTGGGTTGGAGTGACCCTCACTGTCAATACAGCCTGGGGGATGAGGTGCTGGAAGGCATCTCTGCAGAAAAGGACTTGGGGGTGTTGGTGGATGCTGGACATGAGCCAGCAGTGTGCAATTGCAACCAAGAAGGCCAACTGAATCCTGGGCTGCATCAGGAGAAGTGTGGCCAGCAGATCTAGATAAGTGATTCTGCCCCTGTATTCTGCTCTGGTGAGACCTCACCTGGAGTACTGCATCCAGTTCTGGAGACCTCAACACAGGAAAGACATGGACCTGATGGAGCGGGTCCAGAGGAGGACCACAAAGATGACCAGAGGGCTGAAACACCTCTCTTATGAGAACAGGCTGAAGGAGCTGGGGCTGTTCAGCCTGGAGAAGAGAAGGCTCCAGGGCGATCTTATAGCCACCTTCCAGTATCTGAAAGGGGACTACAGAAAGGCTAGAGAGGGGCTGTTTATGAGGGCCTCTTGTGAAAGGACAAGGGGTAATGGGTTTAAATTAGAGAAGAGTAGATTTAGACTAGATATCAGGAAGAAGTACTTTACC
>JANHGL010008247.1:0-11689 GCA_024611195.1 Ceyx melanurus | reverse complement strand
AGGTCTGGGGTGGCGCGGTGATCCCACACAAAGTCGGCGTGGCTCCAGAAGTGTCTTTGCCAAAAAAAAAAAAAAAAAAGGGGGGGGGGGGAGAGGTGGGGATTAAAAAAAAAACGCAAGCGAGAAAGAACAGCGCCTAAATTGCTCATCGTCTCCCCATCTCATTACTCGCGACTTCTGAGGACAGATATTTCCAAAGGCTGCTATGAAAGACTTGTGAATGGAGCCCCCCCGGATGAGATCAAAGCCCGAGGGCTGGGACACCAGGGTGTGCCGGAGGAGGGGGTGAGTGGCGGCAGCGCCGCAGGATGGTGGGGGGGAGCCTTCCTCCCCTGCTGCTGCTGCCCTCCATGTTTCCTGGTGTCGCTGCTGCCGGTGCCTGACCCATCTTGCAATGGAGACCAGGGACAGCGGCCAAATCCCAATGGCTGAAACCTAGCCTAGCAAACTCTGTTGGCTCTGTTGGCAACTCTCCCAAAATTCATGATTCATAAAGGAGCTTATTCCAGCTGGGACCTCTCCAGACACCCCAAATTGCAGATGAGGTGGTTTCCCACTGCTTGAGCCCACTCTTTGGGTCTCTTCCCTCCCCATGCCACGGTATCATGATCCTGGTGAGTCACCAGCAGAAGGACCCAGGACAAAGGCAGGAGGACAGAAGTTGTGCCACTTCCCCTTCCTGCTGCCTCCCTTCAAACACGGGCTGCTTGCTCCTGCTGGCGACAAATTTGACTCTGGGCAGCATTCCCACCACCAGCACCACTGGCAGACGGGCGCCCCATCAGCAGCATGGAAAGCAAACTCACAGATGGTAAAATAAGAGAGTTGTGTAGGGTTCAAAGAGACCTTCTATGTCAATTGTTATATTATTAGGTAAACTCCAAGAAGAAAATCTTTTAATCCACTGTGGCTAATCCAGTCCACTTTTGTTGGCCAGGACATATTCAGCATCAACAAAAGGCTCTGGCCGACGGACACCGGCATACATAATGTATTTATATCTGCAGGAGCCGGCTCGGCAGCAGAAATAGCCACTGCTTGGGCCAGCAGCAGGGGCCAGGGCAGAGGATTTGCCTGACTTTTATCAGTTGTATTTTCATTTCAAAGAATCCGGCTGATATTTGCACTGCACTGCTTACCAGGGGGAGCACAAAGAGGGCAAGGACGTTCCCAGCTCCGGCTGGCCCTGAAACCCTGCTGGGACCCTGCTGGCACTCCGCTGGGACTCTCACTCCTTGCCTCCCCCCAAGGACGGAGGTAGTGGTGGCAGAAAGGGCTGCAAGGGCAGGTTTGTCCCGTGCTTGGTTTTTGGGGCGATGGTTCCCACCGGGAGTTGGCAGCTGGGGTGGCTCCCCCAGAACGGCCATTGTGGGCTGATGGGATCACCTGAGATTCAGTCTGGGAAGGTGTCATTGCCCTGGAATGAGTGGAGTCATCTTCCCACAAAGACATGGGATACACCAGATGCAGGAATAGAGCTGCCCGCACTGCAGAGGGCTGATGCCACCGGGGAGGCAAGGTGGAGAGCAGTGAGTGCATGGACCTTACCCTCCAAACCCAGAGAGGCAGAGGCCAAAGCCGAGGAACCTGAAAAGCCAGCAAAAACCACCAGCAGTAAAGCACAGGTGGGATGTGAGCAGGGACCATGTGGCCACAGCCCAGTGGATGCAGGGTGTTCAGGCAGGAGCTGGTGGGACTGAACTGGGATGGCTTGGGGTGACAGCCATGAGCTGCAGGTGGTGGAGGTGAGCAGGGGACAGTGGCCACCCAGCTCTTACAGGTATTGGGTATCTGGTGAATTGGCTTCCTTGGAGCAGAGCTGACTGGGGGCCTACACCTGGCCCACAGTAGGGCAGGAAGGGACAGAAGGACAGACCAGGTCCATGGGCTGAGCCAATGATCAAAACTGACTTTGAAATACCTGGCTGGACAGGTGCTGGTGGCCATGGGATGAGGATGGGACCAAGACAGCAGAGATGTCTGTAAAGCAAGGAACCAGTCGGGAGTTTGTGGTCCTCCCAGGATGCCGCTGAGTCAAAAATGTCCTTATGCCTACTGTGGGTAGCTCAGTGCTGTTCAAGGCCAGAGGCTCAGATGTGGCCATAAGGATCTTCACTAAGACCATGGAAAGGAGACATAGAGACAGAGGGACCAAAAGGATTTGTTTCAAAGAGACCAAAGGGCTTGTTCAGGGTTTGGTCCTCATGACAATGGACAGCAGATGACAGGAGTCCCTCTCCTGAGGGATGGAGGGGTCACTGTACCCCCAGACGCTCCTTGATGAGTGCACAGGATATTCAGCTATTGGAGCAGTGCTAAAGGGGTGCTGTCAGGAGTAAGTGACTCAGGGAGGAAACAGGAGATCTGGTTGTTACTGCAAGCACCCAGTCCAGCTTTTCTGCTTTCACTACGCTCACAGGTACTTGGAGCCCTCCAGAGCTTCAGTCTTCCTCGAATGTGGGTAAACTGGCCAATGCTCAGAAGTTTCTGCAGGGAGTGGATGCACAAAGCTCTGAGTCACTGGCCCTGGACAGTCCATCTGGAGACCCACCAAAGGAGCCAAGGGCCAGGGTCAGAGATGTGGAAGTCGCCCATTAAAGCAGCAACTCTTCCAAAGACTGAAGTGTAATGGGGACTCACTGAAACTTGCTGCCCAACCCAGCCCATTGCTCTGATTATCACTAAGGCATGTCCAAAATTCCTGACTGCTGTTTTCCACCCCCTGTTATCCAGCACAGGAGTTGCCAGGCCAAGATGATACATAAGGGGCACAGACTACCTGAAAGACAGAGGATGAGAATTTGGGATAAATTATCTGTTTTCATCACGTATGAATTTAATGGCAGGAGCTGCAGAGGTGCCGGACTCTGAGCAGCTGTTGAATGTGAGACTGAGCTAAAGAGGTTGAGTTAAAGATGTTCAACAGTTGACATCTGAAAATACTTCTCTACTGGGGAAAGGGAGCAAAGAACCTCCTAGGCAGGCACCTCTGCTTCCCCTCCCACTGCAGAAGGCTCAGTTGGGCTGGGATGGCTCACAGCATGGGCTGGGGTGTTGTGGGATGGCTACACACAAGAAGGTCATCTCCAGACCATGGGCACTCATCCCACCTTTATGGCACTGGAATGGTCAGAGAAGTCCATGTCAATCTCCTCTGTGAGACATGTTCGCAACACATCCTTGGCAAAATGGGGAAGCTGCTGCCACAAGAAGAAACTGAAGTCCAAGGTCTGGCAAGATTTGATGTTGCACATCCACTGCCACACAGCTTCTTATAATTTGGCCAATTGTAACCATAAAGGATCAGAATAAAATACAATATGAAGCTGGATTTTATCATGTTTGCCAGATATAGGCTCTCTTGAGACTGGTCACCATGCCAGACAACATCTGACTGTCAAAAGCCTTCTAACAGAAGAGATGCAAGAGAAGACCCAGAAGGATGGTGAAAGCAGGGAATAGATCTTCTGGGAGAAGACCAAGAGATCCCAGTGTCCTGAGGTCAGAAGGCTTCAGGGATCAGTTCTGCTGTTTGCTCCCACCATCAGGGAGAAAAGCTGCACAATCTGAAGGACACAGCTGGCATGAGTGGTATGAAATGGCTGCAGATATACAGGCTGGACACGAGTGGTGACAGAGGCCACCATGTCCTGATGGAGTCAGGGGTCGTAGGACTGGAAATCAACAAATGGAAGACAGCTCAAGGCTTGGTGTCTGGAGGATATGGGACATAGCTTGGGACACCTGCCTGGCCTGATGCTTACATCTCCAATGAGTAGTTCTTGCTGTCTTCTCTCCAGGGAAGAAGAGGACCATGGGATGCTGTTGATCACTAGCCCTTGTGACTTCATGGCCATCTTGTCCCAGAGAGGACTAGTGTGTCTTGTGGTTAATCTGCCCATCCTGGCATGGAAAGGGGAGGGCATTTTAGGGGAAAGATGTTCTGGGTGGTGATCACAAGCTGATGGTCCCTGAAGAGCTGTCAGAAGGGGACAGGGAATCTTGTGGTTGATGTCCAGTGCCAGGGCTGCCTTGCCTTGGCTGTAGAGTAAATCTTAGACACCTCTAAAGACAGAGACTCCCCACATCTCAGGGTTTCCTCACACAGTGAATAATTTTCATAGAATGTCAGGGGCTGGAAGGGACCTCGAAAGATCATCTAGTCCAACACCCCTGCCAGAGCAGTGAGTGATTTCTCTAGTTCTATGTCAGGATGAGACCAATACTCTCCACATCTGTTTGCTTGATGCCAGAAAGCCTTGAGATGAGTCAACACCAAGATGACCTCCTGGGCTGGGCTTGTGCTGGGGCAGCTAAAGCAGCAGAAGAGACTCTTCTATAAGTGCATGAATAAATGGCACTTACCAAGCATCCCCAGCCCATTAGCTGTGCTTCAGCACAGAGAAGTGGAGCCTGCACCAGTCTGCCCACCCATGAAGCCTTCTGCCATCACTACAGCCACACCAACCCCAGCACACTTGAGTGCCCCCAGCCAGTCTGCAGTTCTCCAGCCACAGCAGAGAAGGTGCAGCAGGAGGGTTCCTCTTCCTCACGTCTCTCTGCCTTTTCTGCAGAAGGAAGCAGGTAAACCCCAGGGTTGCTGCTAGGCTGGGTCCAGCAACTTGTCTCAGCTGATCAGGACCTCAGCTGGCATCCCTCAGTTAGAGCCTTTCCTAGTGCTGCACCTAGGGCCTCAGTCCCTCTGTAGAAGAAGAACCCTTCAGAGAAACCTCCTTGCCCAGAGGTAGTGCAGCCCTCAGGCAGCTCACCAGGGGCGGAGGGGCTGCAGGACTTGCATCTGCCAATCCCTGCCTGCCCTGGTTGTGTGCTGGTGACACAGCAGCATCAGGGTCTTGTCCACCAGCTTGACTGGGAGGGTTGGCTATGGAGATGGGTGCAGGGCAGTTGCTCTGAAGGACTACCTCACAGAGGAGATGGGAAATGAAACAGTAGGGAGAGATCCCAGTGGGTCTGTGGCTGTGCTACCAGAGAGCTGCAAGAGCTGGGGGCTCACAGAAGTGCACCTGGCGTTCTCTGGTCAGGGTTGGCTTATCCCCTGGCCCAGAGCAGACCTGGTCCCTTGGTACAGCATGCCATGCCACAAATTAGCCCAGCATGGACTCTGGCTGGCAGGCTGTGGGCTGTTCTGCTTGCAGGCACCAGGAGCCACCAGCAATGAGCTTCCCAGCTTAAGAGCATTCAGAGCCATGCCCCTCCAGCGTATGGCATCTCTCAGAGGAGCATCTAGGGCATCTAATACCCCACCTGGATGCATGAGGCAACAATGAAAACCACTCTGCAGAAGAAATAAGGGGTGAACATACCATGGGGTTTCTCTTGGCAGCTCTTGATGTAATCATAAGGACCCTTTGCCCTAGCCCACGTCTGTATGGGTTTTGGACCTGAGCAAACCAGCCACAACTTCAGTTGCCATTGTAATTTTGTGGGCTGGGAGCTCTCCTGAAGGATACCTGAAATGTACCTGTCAGGGATATGTGCAGGTAAATATTATTTCCAGAGCTTGTCCTGGGTGCATGAGTGTTTCTGAGCCTCACAGTACTGAGCAAAGCTGACCATAAGTCTGCAGGCCAGTAGGTGGACTCACAGTAAACTAGAACTGCATGATAGAGAGCACTTGACTGTCTTCTGCATCTTTGGGAAGAACCTTGTCAAAGCAGATGCACCTTCAGCAATCCTTGTTCCCAGAAGAAACAGAAAAACTGTCATCATGCATCCAATGGAGTCACCACCTGATCACCAGCTGTTGGCCAAAACATGGTCAACAGACCTTACTTAACACAAAACTCTTTGCCAGCTCCCTTGGAGAGGACAAGGTGACAGGACAGGTGAGACAGCAGTGCTGGAACAAGCATTTGCTCACTTGTTCTCAAAGCTCTGGACTGCTGATAGGGATCATATCAAAACAGCCAGGCTGGAAGTCTGCAAGGCTGTAGGATAGACATGAAGGCGTCAGCTGAGCGCTAAGCTTGCTTTCACCAGCCAGGTTAGTGACCACATCTAAGCCAGAATATCTTTCCCAGTGTTGCAAAACACCTGCAAGAGTGGAGCAACTGATTTTTCCAGCAGTGCTTCTTGACATCAGCCTTCCCTTAGCTCCCAGTACCCCATCTGGTCAGGATCACTGATGGTGGATAAAGGAGATCTGCCTCTCCTGCCAGGATCAAAGGTGTTGAATTAGCACGGGCTGCTCTGGGACAACCCTGCCAGCAGGGACCAGTTGTTGATGATGTGAGCCACCAGTCAGACTCCACATTCCTCCCTGGAGTGATGCCCACCATGTGCCCACCTCATCCCATCCTGCCACAGGAACACCGGAGCAACAGGCACAGAAGGGGAGTGCGAGGTGCCCTGGGGCAGGTGGGTGAGCCCTGGGTCTGCAGTGGGGCTTGGGGACCAGGGACAGGGATGTCCCCCTGAAGCCACTGCTCCCTCCTGCCTCAGCTCTGTAAGGTGGGGCCATTTCTATAGTGATAACCACTCTGGAGGCCTAAGACACAGGGAAGGGACAATCCCAGCATGGCTTGGGGCAGAGCAAAGTCTGCTCTGGACATCCCTATCTCATGGCAGGCCAAGGTATGAAGTGTGTCCTTCAGTACCATGGGAACAGGATCCCCTCCTGTGAGCTGGGACTGGAGGGTGTTTCTGCCTGGCCCAGTTTCTCTGCAACCATCTCCTGGGCAGGATAGTCCCAGCAGGATTGAGCTGATATCTCTTCTCTCTACAGAGTGGCACTACTGGGATGTGCATGGACAGCGTCCCATCCTTGGACCCCCAAGAGAAACAGCAAGCCTGGTGATCCGGAGCATGGAGAGGCAGGCGTGCGGGGCACAGGCCCGGGGCAGACCCCAGAGGTGGGTGTGGGAATGCACATGGGGCGGGATGTTAACCAGGGATGCTTGCCTTCACCAACCAGTCTTGAAGAACATTGGGCACTGGTGGTGCTGGTTAAGTGTGTGTGCAATGGCTTTTGGCAGCGAGAGTTGATCAAAACTGGGGGAATTGTGAGGTCTCAGATGTAGCAGGGGTCTGGCAGGGTCTCTTTTCTCTGCCAGCCATGGATAAACCTTCCCCAAAAGCATCACGGGGGGCAGGTGGAGAGGGCCAGGGAAACACTTGTGGTCCTGGCTCCTATGTCAGTTCATATGGTCCTCTTCTGTGCCACAGCCTGGAATGGCAGTGCTGGCTCCTTGACTAGGCAGGGCTGGGGCACATGCTGCATACTTGCCACTTGGCATGGGATGGGTTCAGCAGCCACCCACCACCCACTCCCACCCTGAGCCAGGTCCTAGGAGAAGTGATGTCACTGCCCAGGTTTAAGGACTTTACTTTCCTGGCTGGAGGACAGGAGGTTTTCTTATTTTTTATGTGAGCAGTAAAATCTTTGCCTCATCCATGCAGTCTAGCCATGTACCTGGTTGGGGGGAGACCCAGGGTACGCCCAGTTCTCTTGCAAACCCTGGAGATTTGCAAGAGAACACCCATGTGAAAAGGAGTGGACTGGGAAACTGGTATGATTTTGCTGGAGAGGAAGGACCCAGGCGCTCAGAGTGGCCAAGTCCTGCAGCCTTCTCACTTGCCTGGAACAGCAGGACCCAGTGTGGACTTTATAAAAGGGCAGCATCAGAGAAAAAAAATGTAAGCTTGGTGGCCAAACAATGCTGCATCCTTTTGCCTAGCACTGGAAGCAAATCTAGGGCAAGCTGAAAAATGTGGGTACATTTGCTTCTTTTGAGTTTGAAACCATTACTCCTTATGCTGTCACTGCACTCCCTGATGAAGAGCCTCCTCTCAGTCCTGAAAGGCCACAAGAAGGTGTCCCTAGAGCCTTCTCTTCTCCAGGGTGAACAACCCCAGCTCTCTCAGCCTGGTCTTCCATCAGAGGGTTCCAGCCTTGGATCATTGCTGGGGCTTCTCTGGCCCTGCTCCAACAGGTCCCTGTCTCTCCTGTGCTGAGGACCCCAGAGCTGGACCCAGCACTGCAGGGGGGTCTCCCCAGAGCACTGGGAGCAGAGAAGAAGGATCCCCACCCTTGATCTGCTGCCCACACTGCTATGGATGCATCCAAGGATGCAATTTGCTTTCTGGGCTGCAACCCAAGACAAGAACTATCAGCCTCCTCTTCTACCCTGGAACACTTTTTTTCTTGGTAGCCCCTTCTGCCACCATGACTCATGTAGCCAAACCCCAACTCCTACCTCATAAATGAGGGTGCTCCAAGCACGAGGGGAAAGACGGTAGCATCCTTCTAAGGGTAAGCTATTTGCCTCCACCAGCAATTGGTGTAGAACCTCACACTTCAGGGTATTTCCATTTTGTCCACCAGTTTCAAAAAGGTTTTTTCATAAAACCATAATTCGGCACCACTTCTGACCTTGCTGAGTCCTGTTAAATCTCAGCCAAAGGTTGAACAGCACCATCTAGTGCACTTCATCCTGAAACTGCCCATGCCAGCAGGACGCTGTCTCCTGCTCAGGCACATCTCTGCCATTCAAAGGTTATGTGGGGTGCTAACAGCCCACCAGCCACTAAACATAAGCACCAGGCCCAGCCTGCCTTGCTTTGGGTGAGCCGCTGACTCACTACAAAGAAGATAATTAATTTGAGACTAATATTGCACTGAAGCTGAACCAAGCACACTCAGCCTCTGCAGAAGTGATGTCGGGAGGCTTGCAGCTCCCAAGCCAAACCTGGCAGGGAACTAATGGTGCTACCAGAAAATGTCCCTTTTTTGCTCTGAGAGTTGGGAATGAAGGGCTTGCAGTGAGAGTCTGTGAATTGCACCACCCAAGCATGGCATGCACAGCATCAGGCTGCTCAGATACAGCCCCAGGCCCTTTACATAGAAGGCTGAGTGCAGTTCCTATCTCACCAGTGTTTGCTGGCTCTTCTAGGCAGAACTGAACGTGTTCACCCAGAGCCAGGAAGCATATGGCATCCTAGGCTCACACAGGGACAGGTCTTGGCTGCAGGTTGATGCCAGGGCTGCACACAAACACTGCTAGCCTCTTGGCTGGGACAGTTTTTGGGGAGGTATAAGGCAGAGCCATGGTATCAAGAGCTGGAGAAGAGCGAAATTACCTGGTTTGGTTCACTGGCCTCTTCCCTTCAAGACCTCACAGGTTGATTCCTCCCCCATATAGCCAGGGATGGTCAGTTTGTTTTTTCACCTCTTTGTTGACCACAGGTAAATATAAAAGTACCTGCTGTTGGCCCCGGCACTCCAAGAGTGGATGAACCGAGGTGTGAAAGGCTCCAGAAGGAGCCCATGGTTCTCCCAACCCCACTCATCCCTGTTAGAGGTCCAGAATATGTCCAGGCACTGGCACAGCTTGGCAGCAGCCTACATAGACAGGAGCTGGTGGGTGCAATAGAAGCTCCCAGCACTTCCTCACTGCCCCAGGTCCAGCCCAGCCCCAAGAAGCAGTGAGCAAAGATGGTTACAAAGCAGGATGGCAGCATGGGGGACTGTGCCAAGCCCCAGCACTTCAGCCACCTCCATCCTGGTGCACCCAAACTTGTCACCCCCACCCCTTAGTCCCTGTCTTGCCACAGAGAAATCTGGCTCCAGTTTCTTATGTGGATTCAGTCCAGGCCATGAAATCTTTCTGGGCCGTTCTCGGGAGATTAAAAGCTCTCTAATACCTGATCATCTCTCACCCATGAAGTTTCTTAAGCACTATAATTGAGGCATCTCTGGGGCTCCTTTGAATGAGCTAAGGAGGCTGTGGTTCTCAGACATCCCCCTGCAAAGCAGGGGTCAGGTTCAATATTCTCCTCCTTCTCTCCAATTTCTCAGCATCCTTTCTGGAATGCAGATGCTGGAACCCCTCCTGCTGTAACAGCCAGCCCTGTCCCAGCCAGAATATCTTGTGGGGAGCCTGCTGCTCCTGCGCTGTCCCTCTTGCCCCCTAAACTCCCCCCCGCACCCATCCTTGCAGAGTGCAGGTTTCCAGAAGAGTCCTGTGCTCAGCGGAGGGATCATTTTGCAGCTGCTCACATTCAACAGTGTTTTATTTGCCTGGGACTCAGCTTATGAAGTTTTCTACAGCTGTCTTGACCTCGTCCATGTCTCCTGCCCCTCTCATTTCCCTGGCCCCGGCATTTTTCTCAGCAGGGCTTTTTAATCTATTTCTAGACCATTGATGGAAATGCTGAATAGCGTTGGGCTTCCCATCCAAGCCCTGGACACCCACTGAGTGCGCTCCCTTTCTGCAGGGATTCCCCATTGATGGCTGTCGGTTTGCCAGCTCCCAGTCCCTTTAAGGTATCTCCCTTGATGTTGTATTGTGCTAATTTTTAATCAGAATACTATACGGATTAAGTCACATGCCTGAACAGAGTCCAGGTCTATTATTTCTATGCCATAACCTTTATCAGCCAAACTTGTAATCTCTTCAAAGGATGACATCAGAGTTTGACAAGAGCTATTTTTCCAGAAGCTAGGCTGATTGCATTAATTATATTCCCATCCTTTAATTCTTTACCAGCGGAATCCCACATCAGCTTTTCTATTATTATGCCCAAGATCAGTATTGAGCTGCTACATGTAAATCAGCTCCAAGCATCGTTCACATGAAAGAGCACAAGCGCAAGGAGCCGCACTGTCCTCTGTGCCTGGGTGGGAAGGGCAGCCACACTGCCCAGGGTGGACTTTGGGAAACTGGGAAAAAAGTCTTGTGCGTTTCCAAAAGTGTTCTCTAAATGCACAGAAATGGGCCCATGCCCAGAGTAATTGCATCAAAACCCAGAAATCATCCCCATCAGAAATCTTTCTGGGTAATTTCTGATTTTAAGAGGACTGTCTTGTGGCATATTTGCATGTTAAGCGTTTGGGGTGGTACCCAGAGGCCTGGCTCAGTCCCAGGGTTCTGAGTACCACTGGTCTCCAGGGAAGCAGCAGCCCCCGTTTCCCTGTTGCGATCCTCTTGTTCCATCTCTGCATCTGCTAATCCCCTTCTTCCCACAGTGTCCCTCGTTACCCTCAATGCCGGGGCACCCAGCCTGGCCAGATGCTCCCCATTACCAACCACCCTGGGGTAAGGGACGCTCCTCGCCGCCTTTCTTGGCAGTCTCCATGTTGTATGACCCATTTCAGTCCATACAGTGCCACCTCTTGGTGACTCCCCTTATTACTCCCCGCTGCAGAACTGCCCTGCTTGGACAAGCAGGGGACACGCTGCGGCTTCTAAACCACCTCTAGTTGTTCGTGGCAACAAGAGCCGCTGGTGGAGCAGCCACTGGGCTCCTCCATCTACCGGCCACCTTTTGCACGGTCGCTCCTAGAAAGAGCTTGGCTGACGACGTTGCGGTTCTATCCCGAATGGAGCAATAGAGGCTCATGGTGACTTTGAGGGTGGCTGCATTTCCCCAAATCTCTACAATGTAAATGTACGATGTCTCCAAAGTACGGCCCTCTCCCGGACCATCCCCTGACCTGGGTGCTCGGAAGAGCTCTGCGGGCTCCTCTTGAACAGAGCAAGACGGAGGCCTAGAGCTGCTCTGCCCTTCAGGAAGGCTCCAGCCCAGCTGGCGCTCTGCTGGGGCCTCCAGTACCATGCCCCGGGCCCCTCGGCCATGTGCCTGCGGCTCCTCGAGGCTTCCTCGGCTGGGGACCTCCGTGCGCTTTCCCGCCAGCCGAGCAGCGAGCACGGGGTACCTGGGCTGCCCT
>JANHGL010008244.1:43418-75490 GCA_024611195.1 Ceyx melanurus | reverse complement strand
GAGGCCTGAGGGGGGAGGTATGCGGAGTTAGCCCCGAGCGGTAACCACCGCAACCCAACCGCCTCTCCCCGCCCCGAGCGTCAGCCCCGCTGCTCGCAGCGGCTTCAGGCGGCCCCCAAGATGTTCAGCTGGCTGGGCACCGACGACCGGCGGAGGAAAGACCCCGAGGTGTTTCAGACGGTCAGCGACGGCCTGAAGAAGCTCTACAAAACCAAGCTGCTGCCGCTGGAAGAGCATTATAAGTTCCACGAGTTCCACTCGCCGGCCCTGGAGGATGCCGACTTCGACAACAAGCCCATGGTGCTCCTCGTGGGGCAGTACTCCACCGGGAAGACCACCTTCATCAGGTAAAAAAAACCTACCCGGGTGCCACCCACCCTCCCCGGGCATCCCCGCCCCGTCGATGCCCGTGAGCCATGAAGGGGTCTCCGGACCCCTCATCCCAGCAGCAGCTTTCAATGGAAAACTTCCCTCTATGAAAAAGCTAAGAACGTTCCCTCACCAGGGCAGGGTGGTGGGAGATGACCCATAAAACACCGACGTGGCAAAAAGTAGCCCAGGGCAGGCAAGGACATTGATGTGGAGCCCGTGAGTCATTCAGGGCCCTTTGGGCTGTTCAAAGGGCAAAGGCTTCGGGAAACCTCACCCAGGGGATGCCTGGCCCAGCTGGGGTCAGGGTGGCCCCTTTAACAGCCATTCATTTCAACCTGGTGTAGCTCTGGGGGTGGAGGGACAACCTATGGCTTAGGGAGCCTTAAAGTGGGTGCTTGGGCTGGTGCTGAGCATCGTCTCACTTGTGTTCTCTGTGCTAACCTAGTTTGTGTGTGCTCGAGAGAGACCTACCCGTGTTTTGGGCTCCAGAAGTCCTGCTCCAACTGTGTTCTGCTGGGAACAGCAACTTCATTCCACTGGCAAGAAAGGGCAGCTAGCAGCAGCAGGTTTGGTGGGAAGCTGTCAAAGAGAGGGTTAAACTTTTCCAGCTGGGCTTGGTTACAGGGATCTCTCTTCGGCCACACTGCTAGTTCAACTTGCAGCAGCCTTTCTCTTGGGAACACAGCTCAAGCTGTGCTGTCTGCCTTTCCTACGTGATTCATAAGCTTAGCATTAAATTCCAGCTTTTTTTTTCTGGTGTGGCTGTGTTGAAATCTGCAGAATTACCCCAGTGTAAATCTGGCCCTAAGCCACAAGCAGCCAGCCCTTTGTTCCACCAGTATTTCTTGGTGGAGGAGGGATCTGTGGAGAGAGGTGAATCAATTTGACTCTACCTCTTAAGGAGTGACCTTGAAAAATGCAGAGGTTGGGGTTTTTTTTTTTGGTGTGTGTGTGCTGTAATATTCCTGCTACTTAAATGCCCCGGCAAGGAGCCAAGAACAAGCATTTCTGCCACCTTGTCATGTACCTGGCAAACAAAGTTGAAGAGTAAAAAGGCCATTCCTCATGTGGAGAGGCATAAATGACCCTAAAAACCACTTGGCATGTGGTTGGAAAGGGAGTTGCTCCTCTGAAAATTAAGAGAGGGTAGCTTAGGTAGCACAGCTGTCTGGTTCCAGTCCAGATCTTTGTCATTTGGTACCAAACCTATTGGAAAGGCTTTTTCTGCCCTCTGGGTTACTGACACAGAGCAGAACTTCCCCTGGACATGAGGCTAGAGCATCTCTTCATACTGCTGCTTTCTGGCATCAGCAGTTCCCAGCAGTCACCTGCATGCTGTTCTGAGCACAGACTTGCTGCCTCCACAGCTCTCTCATCCCTAAAGCCCTTTCTCTGCAAACGTGAGCTCCTTTTGCAAGAAGTTTGGGTGCTTGAAGCACATTCCAGGCTAAAGAAGACAAGAGTTTTCACTCGTGGGTGGGGTGGCAGCAACCCCTGTGCAGCTTGTGCTTTACAGGAGTGCAGAGTGGACCTGAGAAGGCCTTTTCTGTGTAAAATAGTGCATGAGGAGGTGAAAGTTGAGGCCCTGGGGTTCTCCCAAGAGTTCTTGAGTAGTAGAGTGGGAGGGTGTGATACTTCAGTATGCTCCCAACCAAACAAAGGCAGGAGATGCCAGAGATTGGAGTGTAGCTCGTGAGAGGGTTCCCTTGTGAGTTTGCAGGCACGGGGCATTAGAGAGCTGGGATAAGCACCAGATTAGCATCCAGTGTGGGAAGGCCAGTGGGATCTACAACTGAGAGCAGGGAGGAGTTAAAGGGACTGGGGGGAGGAAGTGGGAGGGGAGACAAACCATTACAGACTGAGGCAAGGAACAGCCTCTGGACATCTCTTCCATCAGCAGGGTGGGAGATAATTAATGTTATCCTTCCATAGCCATTCCACATCCTGCTTGTGCTGCCACTTCACTGAGGGAGATGACTTGGTGCCACTAAACACTCTTGTGAAGTGATCTCAATCCCAGTGCACCATTAAAAGGACAAAGCACCTTAGTTGCCTACCTGGGGTGGGTTGATCTTTCCAATCTTCCTCTGTCCTTGGGGAATCTGAGGTGGACCAAGGAAGATCTGCAAGGATCTGAAGCATCACCTAAGCTGCAGCATCTTGCAGTGAGGCTTCTGTGCTCAGGAGCTGATGGCAGAAAGGAGTCAAGGTCAGCAGTGAAAAACATGGAGAGGCTGAGGAGGGAGGTGAGTCTTGTGTGGGTGGAGGCCACTGAAGCAGGAGCAGAGCACTGGCTGCTTGTCAGTGGAACCAGGCTGGTCTCCCCTGTGCTTTCAGGGACCCAAACCTTGTTTAGCTCTATAAAAGATGAAATGTTAACTGCATTTCCAATTCCTGCTGTGTTATCTTCTTGCACACTCCTATTTTTCTCTTCAGCATAGCTTTGGCTGAGACTTGTTTCTGCAGGGCTGGTGTCTGAAAAGCTGTGGTGGTGAGAGCAAGGCAACACCTCTACCTGGGAATATCTGACAGCCAGAGCAGGATGTTAGTGAAGCCTTTATAACCTTATTGCTTTTTATGTTTCCTGTAAGAGGGTGGGAGTGGTGGACAGCACAGCATTCTCCTAATTAACTTAGATCCAATGGTCTTTTCTAAAAATAAGCCTGGCTTCTGTCCAGCCATCCTGCTAATAAAATAAACAAGCCTGCCAGAGCCCTACTAACTGTCAACATGGTTTGCTTTTCTGGTGTGGCCACCCCTTCCTCCTGCAGCTAATCATTTACACGTCCTGGCCTCTCCAGCCTGTTTGTCAGAGGGCCACATGCAGAGCTCTGCTCTGACCTCCCCCAGTGGCCCTGAACCTTTCATCTCTGCCTGCACCAGGCAGTTGTCACAGTTTCCTCTGGCTCTGCCCTTCTTCCCTTTCCTGCTCTGGATCACCTCTGCTGCCCTCCACAGCAGCATCCTGCACAGCTCCTGCATGACTCAACACAGGCCAGCAGCTCCTTCCCCTCCAGAGGAGCCTGGAATCTCCTCTCCTGCCTCCTGCACTGCTCCAAACCCACCTGGGAAAGGGTGTCCTAAGGCAGGTTGTCCTTCACCCACCTCCTGCCTCACCAGCAGGCCTGAAATGAGGCAAATACCATGATTAGTCATGTAAAAAAAAAAAAACCAGACAACAAAAATTCACCTCTTGCCTGTCATTCCCTTCAGACTTCCCCAACCTGTCTGGAGGTCACTCAGGCCCTGGATGGGTTTGAGCAGCTCACAGCAGGCCAGGCTGCTCTAAGGGAAATTGCTCAGTGCCAGGCAGGGTTTTCTACAGCTCTTGTTTGCACTTCTCTCCCAGAAATCCCCCACAAACGTGCCAATTGTGTGTGTTCTCCAGTTTCCTTGTTAGCCTGTGTCCCTGCCCAGCAGAAGTGCCTTTCCTCCATCAGACAGCATCAATAAATCCCCTTGTATTTGTCCTGTGTACAATGAGATTCCTGTGCTGCAGACACCCTGCTGCACAACCAGCCCAAGTCTCCCAGAAAAGCCTTACTTAAAATAGATGCTGTGATACTAGGCAGTGCAAATCTTCATCTCTCTCTGATTTCACACCCCTTGGTGCACATTAAATCAATTAACATTGGCTTGGAGCTGCTTCTGTATGAGTGCTTTTGTTGGGATTTTTTTTGTTGTTGTTTGCTTGGGATTTTTAAGTCTTCTGCAAGAAATAAACACAAATGCTTCAAAACATTGGCTGAGTGGAGCTGTGATCAAATTCTTGTGAGCAGCCTGGCTGGAGGAGGAATGTTGCTGTTACATGCAGGACTTTTGCTTGCACTTTCTGGGAAGCTTTAAATGACAATCAAAACCTCTCAGATTTGTGTTTGGTTTATTTTTTTCCCCTCCTGTTACTCAAGAGCTGTCATTACTTGTGCATCTCAAACCCATAAAACCAAAGTTAGTGTTGTGACAAGGCTGATGACCTGGAATGGAGAGGAATTTTCTCAAAAGCACTTCACCTGTTGCCTTTGACAGTTATTACCTGTTTCTTTCTCTCTAGGATTTGCAAGGGGCAAACTCCAAGATCATTTTAGCAAAAACACATCTGTATATCACTCTAAAATATAGTGTATCAGACCAAAATCAAAGTACAAAGCAGGAGCAGAGGAAATCCAGTAGCAGTGACTAGCAATATCCATCAGGGGCTAACATGAATTGTCATCTAGGAGACCTGGGTTTGGTTTCCAGTCTGGCCAAGTGGCTTCTAACCTGACAAATGATTCAATGTGAAGAACTTTCCAGGGAATGGAGCCAAGAACATTCATACCTTAGTCTGGTGGGAGAAAAGGAGCCCCTCCTTGCTCTCAGCTGCTTCAAGCTGGAGAGAAGTGCCTGTAGCTGCCAGGAAGGTGCACAGTGAGCAGTAGGCAGGGAGGTGGCACACACTAGGCTTAGCTGCAGGCTGCTTTTGTGAAGTCATGAGCCACTTCTGGAGGAATTTTTGACAAACCCCCTGCACAGGTAGGATTTAGGTAGATGAGGATAGATGTGGAGGTCAGAGCTCTTCCTTCTGGGAATCGTTTCCTGATGTATTTCAGTTTTTTAGTAACTGCTGAACAGCTGCTGTTTCATCTGAGTTGCTCATTAAGAGAAGTTTTATGGTGGCACTGTAGTGAGCTAGGACTTGGGAAATAATTTGGATGAAAGATTTAAGAAAATGTGATAAAATACCAATAAAGGAGGTGCTCAGTTCCTGAGGGAATTAGGAATATAAATTCCTGCTGCAGCCTTTCCCTTCATTAATGTGTACTAAGCAGCAGTGAATTGCAGTGTGTCCTGGGTATGCATTTGCTTGTTTGACCTCTAGAACCAGTTGATTTAGCCTTGCCCACTGGGAACTCAAGGTGCATTTGCTGCCACACTGGCAGTAAATAGCCCTGCTGAACAAACACTTCTCTTTTTTTTTTCTTTTATTCCTCAAACACTGCTTGGTGATTACTCTCAAAATGGTTGTGAAAGCAGGAACCCCCAAAAAGTTACCACAAGCCTTCACACCAGTGGTCTCGTGGTCCCTCACACAAGAAATATTCTCTCTGACAAGACTTAGCTGAGTGCCACTGCTGGGTGTGAACCACACTGGTCACACATGACAAATCCTCAGCCCTTCTCCAATGGGATTTTCCTCATCCCCTGAATCTGCTTTGAACAGAGCAATTCTGTCTGTTTCTACTTTCTACCTACTAAAGATGGAAGATGAAGTGCCAACTATCTGCTGGCACCAAGCAGCAGGATTATACCACCTTCCATAACCTGGCAGTCATTATATTCCTCATGTGACAATCCAGAGCTCTATATACACTGCTACCCACATGCTTAGTGCTCAGGGTACCTGAACAAGATTGCCATGCAGACCTGGAGCTGCATTGCAGAACCACAGCAAGGGAGAATTGAGGCTTCTACAGTTGACTACAGAAGTTGTTGGCATTTGAGCAGCTGATTTGGACTGGGGGCTAAGCACTTCAGTGGGATGAGTCTGCTGAAATGAGCAGCAGTGAAGTAATTGCTATTGGCACTGAAGGGTTTGGGATTAACTCTGTGATTGCACTGAACTGCTAGGTTTTGTTTTGCTAAAGTCTGTTCCAAATGTCTCAGGGATTCAAATATACAAAATGATCCCACATGATGAGAGTTTTCCCAACAGCTTTAAGCACCTCAATTTCTTAATCCATCTGAAGTAATAAAGCTTTAAACGTGGAGATCCTGAGCAGAAAAGCTACCCTGGCATTTATCAAATGATTCAGTGACAGGGCTAAAAATAGTCTCAAAAGATCCATACTCTTGAGCTTCACAATTACACTGCAATCTTCAGTTCAGGACTCAGGCAGCTCATGTCTCATGCCCACACCCTGTGTTTTTTTGCTTACAGGTACCTGCTGGAGCAGGATTTCCCAGGGATGAGGATTGGACCAGAGCCTACAACTGACTCCTTTATTGCAGTGATGCAAGGAGATGTGGAAGGGATTGTTCCTGGAAATGCACTGGTGGTGGATCCCAAGAAACCATTCAGGAAACTCAATGCCTTTGGCAATGCCTTTTTGAACAGGTCAGTACTCAAGATCTTAGTTGCTCTGGAGAATAGAGCTAGAACCTAATGAGCAGCATAACTAGCAATTTAAAGGGATAAGGCACCATGCTATTCTTCCCTTTCCCAACCCCATCCACATTTTAAAGCTATTCCAGACCTCCTGGGTGCACATCAGTCACAGATTAACACATTCAGGTGGGATAAACTTTCATTTCAACAAACAAAAGTCACAGCACAGTCTGTCACACTTGTCCTGGAGGAGTCTAGAGGTAAATTTCTATTCACTTCACTCTCCCTTCTTCTGTTCTGCCATCAGTTCAGTTCCCTAAAATGAAATAGACCCAGCTGCTGAGGTCACTGGGGTTGTGGAACTGGCACAATGGGCATATCTTTGCCTCCTTGCATTTTTAAGCTTTGCTTGAGTGTCCCTCTTTCAACAAAACCAGGCTGATGCTATCTACATAGAACCTCAGGTACAAACTGATGACAGCTCTAATGTTTTTCCTGTAAATAAAATGTATTGGGAGGTTGTACAGTGACTCTGTGCCACGAGGAATGTAACCTTTCCATCCCCTAGACCTTGTCCAACCATACTGAGTGTTGGATTTAGGCCTCTCAGGAAGCCAGCAGCTCACACCCATATCCTAGATGAGCACAAACTGTGCTGAAGCAGGCAGATGGGAACAAACTGCCTGACTACACCCATGATCATCAGCACCTTCCCTGCTAACACAGTGTGGGAGACACTGCAAACATGGCAGCTGCTCAGCCCAGCAGGCAGGAAAGCTGGGCTTGGGCTGCCTTTTTAATTTGGGAGCTTAGAGGGTGTCTCCTACCAGCACTGACTGCAGATGTGCTGGTGTAGGCTGCTGCCAGGGAGGAAAAAGACTTGGGGAGAAGCTCGAGGAGATAAAACAGACTTATCTGGAGTCCCTGCTATGCAGAGAACCTCACTAGAAGTAATATCTGATAATTACACAGGCTTAGCATTCAAATACACCACAGCTAAGAGGTTTTGAGATATTTTCAGTATTTTCTAGGGCCCAGAACATCTGCATCTGGCCAACAGTTCCACTCACTCCACAAAGGGTGGAAGGTGGTGTGCCCTAAGCAATAACAGGCCTCCTGCTGGAGTGCAGAGATAGATGAAGAGACCATCACTCAGACCTACTCTGCTGATAGCCAAGGACAGCCCCAGTTGGCAGACAGCTCACTGCAGAGGAGAAACAGCATCAGAAGTAAGGAGGCCACGTGTGGAGGGGAAAAGCACCAAAGGGTCCTCAACTGCAGTAATTGATTTGTCCTGAATACAGTTTGCTCCTAAAGCAGCAAGGGATTTCTGCCTCAGCCCAGTTCACTGTGCCATGCTGTGCTCTTGCTTCTCTCCTGCTTTGCTTTCTCCTGTGAGGAGTCAAGTAGATGCATGTGAGGGCAGAGGGGCACAGCAGCAGGAGGGCAGTCAGTGTGGGGAGTGGCCACAACAGCTAATTAACCCCTTTTCTGCTGACAGATTAAAAAAAAAGAAAGGGTAATGATTTCTAAACTGGCAGAAAATGCCACTCTAATGGGGGATTAGCTCAGCAGTGTGAGCATCACAGTGCTGAAAATGCAGATGGTGGTGCCCAGCTAGTTGGGAAATTTAAGTTCAGGCAGGAATTGACTCAGCCAGAAATTTAGCAGCTATAAATCAGGGTGCACCCACCAGGCTGGATTGAGCCCAGCCACACTTACCCCTGTTGTGAGCTTGCCTTCCTGGCAAGGGATGATGCAGAGCTGTCTCTGCCTTGCACAACCTGGCTGCTGCTGTGTGTGTGCTCAGGCACTGATCTCAGCAGGAAATTTGGAGAAGGGAGATAATCTCCAGAAGCCATCCCTCTGAGATAAGGGAGTGACCACAGGCACGTCCTCCTTACCTGGGGGTGGTTCAAGGTCATGACTGGCTTTGGGCACCAGAAGGAAGGAGCAGCAGCATCCCAAAGACCATGCTGGTCTCATCTGAGAGGTGACAACCCACAGCACTGTGTCCTTGTGGGGTGCAGAGCCAAGTGGAGGAGCAGGAGGAGTGAGCATCCAGCTGGTACTCCCTTCCCAGCAGAGATTGGGATCTACAGCCTTCCAAGAAGCAAGGGAAGAGTGGTACAGTCAGGGTTTGGCTGGGAGACAGCAGCTAATTTTGTTGCTCAGAGCCTTCATTCCCAGGAGGTGCAGCTTGTGCCCATACCTTCCTGGCTAAGGGCAGGGAAGATGCCCAAGGCTGAAGGGAAGGTAGCAGCTCTGCAGTAAAATGTCTCCTGTCCACCCTTCTTGGCCTCAGCTTGCTGGGTATTGAGAGAAGGGCTTGTTTTCCTCACTCCAGCTCTGCTGGCAGTACCTCAACTCTGGAGAGATCCCAGCAGAGAGATTACAGGTTGCATCTCATTATCAGAAGGGCTTGTTTGGCACCAAGGGCCTGGAGCAAAATCAGAAATCTCAGCCATGACTTTGCTATCCCATCAGCTTGGTTGCAAGATTCCTCCCACCCAAAAAGTCTGTGTTGGGAAGCTGAGGTGGAGTCAGCCCTGCAGTGGTGTGTCAGCAGCAGGAGACAGGTTGGGACAGCAGTGTGCCCTTGTGGCCAGGAAGGCCAGTGGCATCCTGGGGTGTCCAGCAGGTCCAGGGAGCTTCTCCTCCTTCTACTCTGCCCTTGGGAGACCACACCTGGAGTTTAAGAGAGAGTCCAGTGGAGAGCTGTGAGGATGATTAAGGGACTTGGAGCACTTTCTCTATGGAGAAAGTCAGAGAACTGGGGCTGTTTAGTCTCTAGAGGGGATCTTATGAGTGTCTATAAATATGAGGGGTGGGTGTCAAAGGGAAGGGGTCAGTCTCTTTTCTGTAGTGCCCAGTACTAGGAAGGAATAATAGATATAAACTTAAGCATAGAAGGTTCTACCTCAACATGAGGAGGGTGCCAGAGCTTGGCACAGGCTGCTCAAAGAGGCTGTGGAGTCTCCTGCTCTGGAAGCTTTCACAACCCACCTGGATCTGTTCCTGGGTGACCTGCTCTGCCAGGGGGGTTGGACTCAATCTCCAGAGCTCCCTTCCAACCCCTACCATTCTCTGAGTCATCCATGATGTCCATGCTCTGCCTGTAGAGGTAGTGAAAGTCTAGCTTGGCACCACATTCTTCCCTTCATATGGCCCCAGACAGAATTAGGTCATGCTCCCTGAGGTCCCACAGTCCTGCCAGGGCAGCAGGAAGGCAGCAGCTTTAACAACCCTGCCAACAGAGCCAGAATGCACTCTCAGCTGGCCTCTGACCTTCTGTCAAATCTCCTGTGGAGCACTCTCCCTGGAGAAACTGGTGCAAAATCCCCTTGCCTGAGCCACTTCATGCTAGACCACAAAGAATACTCAAGGCTGGAACAACAGAGAGCAAAGCTGAGCTGACAGGACAGGGGAAGAAGATGAGAACCTGAGCCTTTTGGTCTCTGCTGCTGTGCCAGGCACTCAACAGGAGAATCAAACAAGCTCCCAGTTTCTTCAGGGGGTGTTACACACTCAGAAAAGCTCCCTGTTGCCACCTGGGAGAGACACACTGTAAGATGTGGTCTGAAATAGCTCAGGAGAGAAGCCTCTCTTCTAACTCATGAGGATTCACTCTTCTCAGAATCTTCTTGGAGTCATAAAAGCATAAAGCACTGAGGTGAGGCTGTAGAGCAGCCTGGAGGAGGAGCTCAGAGTTGTGGGGACACTCAGCAGAGTGCTGCAGGGCTCTGACTGCACCTGGGGGCCCTTGTGCCCACACCCCTTCTTTCTGTGGCTTTGCTTCCTCCCACAGTAAGGAACATTGAATTTTTATGCTTGGATGCCACACTGCCATATTAATATCCATATGTAAATATACACATCCATATTTATAGCTGCCTGGGATGCCATCACAAAAAGGCTATCTCTGAAATGCTACCAGGAGAGGCTTTTACTGGCCTTTGCTGTTACCAGGGACTGAAATAGATGAGCTGCAGCCCACTAAAAACAACCACAAGTTACTCTTCTCAGGCAGCAATTTGCATAGGAACAAGCTGGGAAACAACAAGCTAAAGAGTGATTACACAGCAATGGAGCTGCAGAGGGGGGAGGAAGGAATTACATGCAAGTCAATAGTGTCATACTGTTGTTAAAACAAACATCTTACTGAGATCTCTGAACAGGACTGGCATGTGTAACAGAAAAAGAGCAACCCATCCACTCTGTTCACCCCTGGAGAGGTCACAGCTGGAACACACCATCAGATTTGGGGCATCATGCCTGAAGAAATATGTGGAGCAGTTTGAAAGGACCCAAAGGAAAGCTACCAAGGGTCTTGAGGGATTTAGGAATGAGCTGGAAAGGCAGCTAGAGAAAAAATGAAAGAGATAAGGAAAAAAGAACAACACACCACAAAGCTGTTTTCTTTAGAGGAGGGGAGGCAGGGTGGCAACAGTTTATGTTGTGACAAGAGGAGAAAAATAAGTCATTTTCCATATCTGCTGTGTTTAAGGCATTGCAGCATGAAATATTTAGATTAGACATTAAGAAAGAGGGATTTTCCTGCAAGGATAATTAAATAATGGAGTAAATCCCTAGCAAATATTGGTAAGTCTGCATTGTTATGGATTTGAAGAAGCTTTAGACAGCCATCTGATTGTTCCTGCCTTGGGGAGGAAGACAAAGAGGTCTTGAGATCTCATACTGCCTCTGCTTTAGAATTTCAATGGTTAAGAACATTTTCTGTCTTTTTTAAGACCAGATTCAAAAGTGAACCAAAAAAAATCCATTACTGATTTTTTTTTTAAGTAAGTTATGTCAGTTCACTTGAGAAAGTGAAGAAAAACAAATACCACTTCTAAAATCTAAACAGCAAATGAAAACATTTGGATTTCCACATTTTCAACAGTAATTCACAAGTCCCAACACATAAAAAAAACCCCTGTTATAGGTCATAACTGAGACCCAGTGTCCCAGAAGCAAGAAAATAGCCAGAGAAAGTGCTCAGCTCTGGCTTCTCCTTTAAATCAACAGTAGGTCAAAGCTCCAGCTGAAGACTTAAGTGAATCAGAGCCTGGCTTGTCCCATGCTGCCAGTGAAGTTCAGCACATCATCAATACCTTTTGCTTTTATTTTAACCCTATTTCTTTTCACACAGGTTTGTTTGTGCCCAGCTACCTAATCCTGTATTAGAGAGCATCAGTGTCATTGATACACCAGGAATCCTGTCTGGAGAGAAGCAGAGAATTAGCAGAGGTAAGTCCAGCCACCACTTCTCTCCTAAACAACAGGAGCAGAAACCAAAGGGACTCTGTTTTTGCCTGAAGCTGTACAAGTGTAGACAGAAACACTAGTAAGAGCCTCTCCAAGATACACCATGAATCTCTGGACTTGATTTACACTCTGCAGCAGAGAATTTCACTGTTCATATTTCAGTGTTTTCTCCTGTAAGACCTGATGACTTCAGCATGGGGATCATAAATTCCTTCCAGGCAGTTTACAAAAGGTAGCAGAATATTCAAGGCTTCGTCAGGAGGTTGAAAAACATGTTGTACAAGAATTCCTCCCTTCAGTAGAGTGTGTTTAAAAGTGGAGCTAAATAAAAATTAATATTACTTGGTGTAAACATGTCCAAAAAAATGCCACTGAAAGCAGCCAGTTCTTGTGGAACTATCACTGTGAAGAAAACTTGCTTAGGATGAAGTATTTTTTGTTCTAAAAATAAAAATATCATATCTGAGTTAAAATGGACCCATTTCAAGTCCTCCAAAAAAAATCTTCCATAGCCCCTTACCCAGATCTCACCAAATCCTGACACATATTGCAAAATTTTCCTCTTTCCCAGCACTTTCTAATACTAAAAACATCCTCCTGCACAACATACTTGCACTTTTACTCCTCCTTTAGCAAGATTTTTTTGTGTCAGCCTCCCTGTGGAGAAGGGATTCCCAATTCTCCAAGCTTTTCCATGCTGTGTTAGGACTTGGGGACCTGTCTCAGCACATGGGACAAGTTTTCCATGGGCAACTCAATGCAGTGACTACAGTGTCTGGTCACTCCACCGTTTTGCCAGGAATTGAGAATTCTAGGTGGAGCACAGCCCATCTCCTGCTCATCCCACCCTCCCAGGAATTCTACACCTCCAACCAGACAGCAGGGCTGTCCTAGTGGCAGCAGGTAGGTGGGATCTCACTGTGTCACCATTATGTCCAGCATAGCCTGAAACTGGTCAGGTGGGGCCACATCAGATGGTCTTTGGCAGGACAAGATCCTCCTCTGGATTGCCACAGCTTTGCTGCAGCTGGCAGAACTCCAGCAGTGTGTGTCTGCAGGGGATCCAGCTCAGGGAGCAGAGTGTCAGAAGAATGCTGAGGTTAGGAAGGGCTGCTGCCAGGCTTTAGCTTGAGCTGATCTCAAGGAAGCTGGGGTTGGGAGTGCTCACCTCCCAGCTGCCATGGAAGAGTCATAGGAAAAAGTGGCTTTGCCACAAAGCTTAGGAGCCAGCTGCCCTCATTTGCAAGTTGGTTTTGGAGGCAGATAGAGCAGTAATGTGGTTTCTAGGCAGAAAACAAGACAGTGCTAAAAACTGCTGACACAGCAGAATGTTTTTGCCTTTCTGTACCTTCCCAGCCTGCTTGGATTTCACTAGGAATGAAGCAAGACCTGACAAAGGTCTTAGAGGTTTCCCAAGAGACACTTGGAAATTGTTTTATTTTAACTGCTGGGGACTGGGAAGCTCTTATCCCCATTGTTTGCTGGTGGGAGGTTTTAAGACCCTCATGCTGGGGAACATGTGAGTGGACAGTAAAACATCTTTCTGTCACAGATGTGAGGGGAAAAAAAGATGCAAAAGCTGTGGCAGGATTTCCCAGTCTGCCATCCCATGAGAACCAGCTGCATTTCTAAATATAGAAAATTCCTCTCACTGGGAACATCACAAGTCTGTCTCCTTTCCCATTAGACATGAAGAGCATTAGCTAATCTGTACAGTACCAGCTGAGCAGAATACCATGGTATCCAAACTTAGCAGTCCATGAGGGCCACCTTATACCTCTGAATTTCAAGGCAGAGGCATTGAAAAATGAAATTCAAGGCTTTCCTATTCATGCATCCACATTTCAAGGAGTAGGAATGAAGAAACCATATTTAAAAGGGATGATTCATGGCCCAAGACAAATGAAAAGCTTCTGAACTCAGCTCAGATTTAGACTCGCTGCCATCTTGCTGTTGGCAGGACTAACCTGCCAGCTAATGCCACCCTTTCTCTGATGGACTCCCTCAGAACTCATCTTGAGCAGCCTGCCATGCTGACTGAGCCCCCTGGTAGCAGCAATTCCTGTGCTCCAGCAGCTGGTCCATCCCTGTGGGCAGAGCCTTCCATGCTCCAACCATCAGTCTCAACCTACACATGCCCTGAGCTGAGCAGCTCCAAGCCTGCCAAGCTCAGTGGTGCCCTGGCCAAGCTCTGTTTGGTACCTGTTTCAGGGTAGTACTTCCTAAATATATTCTGAACACTTTTTCTCTTCACCCTTATGCATGTTGCCTTTTTTTCCCCAGCCTTCTACCCACTTCCATCCTGCTGGCTGCAGTGAAACCCAGGTTTCCCATAACCAAGGGGGAAAAAATAACCCCCAACAACCCACATCCCAGCCTTGCCACTTCTCATGGTGAGGAAGAATTCCCAAATGAGCAGCAGCTTCAGCAGCAGAGATCTTTAAGTCACTCACCAGCCTGACAGCAAGAAGAAAAATGCTGATGGCAACAGTGTTAGCAGTGCAGAACTCTCAGGCTGTGTCTCAAATAGACATGTTTGGAAGGGCAAAGCAAACACCAAGGGAATTGATGTTCTCCCACTTCATGCAATGTTGTTTAGGGTACACTGGCAACAAGAAAATGTTGGTTTTTCTAAAGAGCTGTGTCATGTGTGCTAGCAACAGCATGATACACAACTGGAAGCATCCACCCTGAAAGCCTCTAAAAGGAAAGCATTTCAAATATTTGCTCTAATACTCCCCACTGGTGATGTTTGCTTATATTTTGTATTTCACTCTGCCTGGAAGAGTGAAAAGTGCACTGGTTAGTTTTGACTTGCCAGTTCACCTCCATTGCTGCACTGCAGTAACCACACTGATTTTATCAGCCTCAAACACACACACACTGCAAGGCTCAGCCACAGTCATTCAGCTCTGTGCTTCCTTTAAGAGCAACACAAAGCCAAGCAGAAAATCTGAGCAGTTCTCATCCTTTTAATTCATAGAAATAAGGGAGACCATGAGCTTAAGTCTCCTGACCTGAAAGCAGGATGCAAAACAAACACTCAGACTTCTGTTTGGGTTTCAGGAAGACCAAACCATGATTTCATTCAGTGAGAGGGGCTGTTTTAATCTTAGAGTTGAAAATGCTGTTCTATTTTGCAGTTTAAAGTGGAAGAGGAAAAAAAATCCCCACAAAATAACATTAAATAGTTGTGCAGATAGAAAGGGCTGGGCTTTTTTTTTACTCCTAAGATATAGCAAGCACTTAATTGGTATTACTAGTGTGATTTTTAAAACAGCTGTTCAGTTTGTGCCTGTTGTTGTCTACTGTGCCCTCCAGAAATATCCTGAGTATCTGATTTCCACAAGGAACAACAGCCCTGCCCATCAGAGTCTCATCAATTTGCATTATTGATGCCCCCCATGTGTTCTTCCAGCATCCTGAGGAACAGCAGAGGAGGAATGTGGCTGGTCAGTGGTAGCAGCTGTCAGATACTGATGGCCATTTCAGGCCAGGTTTGCAAACATTTCTCCTCAAATTTAAACTGTGTGCACTAGGAAAAGTCTGTTTGGACACTAGAGTAAGAAAAGGTTCTTGGAATTCCAGCTCTGCACAGACCTCTCTGGAAAACTCAGGTCTCAAAGTCTGGCAAGGAGCTGTTTCCAGGTTTGGCCCAGATACCAGGAACCTGTCCATCTGTCCCAAAGAAAGATAGAAATGTCTGAAGGGTGGAGAAAACAGGTTCTGCTCTGTGTCCAGAGAAGCTAAACAGGCTGTTGTAAGGAACTCACTCTGGACACTACTCCTAATTTTTACTCCACCTGCTTTGAATATGCCTAGCAGGGTTTCACTCAATATCCACTGACATAAAGCAAGTGACCTGTCAGGTTCCAGGTCTCTTCCCAACCCTGAAACCCTCCCAGTAAACAACATGAAAGCCAAAGCCAGTCTGCCACTTCAGGTACTGGTTAATGTAAATATTAGCATTAAAAGTCTGCCAGGCACCCAGCTTTCCTAGCTGAGAATATAGGCAGGTTTGCTGTGCTTTGAGTTCTGTTGCCTTTGCTTTGGAAACCTTGAAGTCTCCAAAAATATACATAATTTTTTCATTAGTTCTTGGTATGGAGGGGGGAAAAAAAAAAAACAACACAGAGCACTGGCTAAAGGGTGGAGCTTCTAGTGCTGTGAGTCAACAGCTCCAGGACAGATTCTTTCTTTTGAGGATAGTCAAATGCAGAAGTGATTGACCAGCTGAGGCCCAGTCTAGAAGCTGACATGTAACATTCACAGAAGTGTTTTCAGCCCAAAGGACTTTTAATTCCCAACACACCCACAGGTAAACATGACAGGAATCTCTCTACATCCCCTTGGAAAGCAGCCACTTCTGGAGAGGAGTGTGGCAGGGTGTTGCTAAGGCAGTGAGGTGTAGGCAGTACTCACCCCTTGCTTTTCATCTTCTGTCCCCTCCTTGCTGGCACCACCGGCTCCTCACCTTGAGAAAAGCTTGCCCCAGTCTTCACCCAGCCTGTTTTATCTCTCCCTAGCACCCTCCTCTTCCTGCTGTGCCATCACTCCTGGGGTCTCAACAGCCACCCCCCCTGCTTCCCACTCTGTGTGTCCTCAGAGGAATTTGTCACTTCCCCCTCCCTTCCTCTCCTCATTTTCTTCTGACCATCATGTCACCTTCCTTCTCCTTTGCTCAGAGCCATCTGTCACCCTCAGGTACCACCTGCCCCTCTTGGCACATTCTCCCCCTCCAGCATGGGCTGCCTGCTTGTTTTGCCATCCCATAGTCTTCTGTGCTGGACTTTGAAGGGCTTTCAGGCAGGACATCACTGGGACCAGTTAGACTAAGCCCCCAAACTCTTAATTTAACCATTTGGACCAGGAACAGGCATTCATTTCACCTCACCTCCAAGAGCTGCTCCCACCCTAGGTGGTCAGTGCTTGCTGGGCCAACCATCCCACCTTCTGATGCTCTCCTCAGGCACACAGAGCCAGCCTAGCAGTTGACAAATAGTGGCACAGCTACAAAACTCTGCCCTGTCTAGTGACTTTTCCATCTCTGGACAACACGAGGATGAGAAGGGAGTTCACAGTGACTATAATTCAGCAGGAGAGGTGAATGCTTAAAGCAGCAGCACAATTTAAAGCAGTAGTGACAGCAAAGCAGCAGCTTTGGGGTTTTCAACATTTTATGATGTTATTATTCCCTAAACTCCACAAGTGCTGTGTCCATGGTTCCACAAACCAGGAAATGCAGAAGTGTGCTTTCTATCAGACAAAAAAAACCCAACCAACCAACCCCAAACCATGTAGCTACATGGAAGAGAAATGCTAAACCAACACATCCACACTCATTGCTGGGTTAAATTAGCTTGAAAAGGTTAGAGCCAGGCAGATTTTATGCTGGGTCAGGTATCATCCATCTTCCCCCAGTCAGCACAGACTGTATCACACCCAGTCTGACTTGACAGAAGTGCAATTGCATCATCCTGCCAGATCTCTGAAGTGCTTGCTGCCACATATCCCAGGACTCTGTGCATCTGTGAAATTAAAGAGAGGCAGGGGGGAGAAAATAGAAGTGAGGCTGGAATGCTTAGATTTAGTTAAGGGACAATATAACACTCATAATTTTCCTCTCTTCTCAAGTGTTCTGTCACTTAAGAACAAAAAAATACACTTAACACCTTGATTTTCCTGCCAAGTACCTCCACAGAGCAGAATGCAGATGGAATCAGCCCTTGGTAGAACTGCAGAGAGATGTTTCTTGCTTAGCTGGACACCAGTAGAAGCCTCACAAGCTCCCTAAGGAGCAAAGCAAGCAGGACATGAGGGAGTGGGTTGGGCTTTTGGCCCAGCTTAGGATTCAGATGAGTTGTGGCTGCTCTGAAACATCACCAAGTGTTACTCCCCAGGGCTTTGTTCTCTCTTCAGTGGAGATACTCAGGAAAGCTGTCAGGAGAGGATCTCCAAACGAGCAGAGAAGCTGTGAAAAAGTCTACTAATCAATCTTGACATCTAGTGAAGTCTGTGAGGACATGCAGGACTCACTGTGTGTGCCATCTGGGAGCACACAAAAGGCCTGAGAAGATACCAATTCCCTTTTCTTGTTGAGCAGAAGAGCATTTTGATTCATGAATGAGAGGCTCACAGAACAGATGCTCTAAGTGCTATGAATCCAGGCTTGATCCATGATAAAAATCAGAGGTAAACAGCTAACAATAATTTTGGACAAACCCCAAGACCCCAGGCAGATCAAAGGGCTACTCCCAAGTCTTCAGCTAATACCAAAACTACAATACCATCATTTTTAAGTAATCAGCACCTACTTTTGCTGGATCACTGAAAGGCACAGACACTCTCCCCACCTCAGCCCAGCTCCTGTTAACACAGAGAGCCTGACAATGGCTGTTGCTCTACTGGTAGAGGGAAAACACCCACATGATGTGACAGGACATCACTGCAGCATTACAGGGTACCTTAAAGAACATGACTTTGTTGCCCATTTGATCCCCTCTCAAGAAGAAGGCTGGAAGAAGCAGCTCTTGTGCAACTCAAACCCATGCCAACTGGACAAAAAAAGCAGCTCAGTCAATGAGATTTGAGTAGATTAAGTGCACAAACCATCTCCAAACAAATTCTCCCTGACTCATTGCTTCCATGGTGAAAAAGCAAGCTGTGGAGCTCTGTGTACAAAGAATAAACTCCCCTGCCATGCTAGATGATTTCCAGTACATCCTAGGCAGAGCTGGGCATTAGCTGTGGGCATGCATGGCATGTTCAGGAATGTTTGGGGAGAGTTAGGGCTGGTGGAGGGGAGTTGAGGAGCATCAGAACAAACAGTTAATACCAATACTTTGAAGAAAAAGTTCACACAGGCTTGAATCCTGATTTGAGAGCTAGGGTTTCACACTAGTTTTCCCAGTCAGAAGGGAGAAAAGGCCAGTGGCTCAGCAGTCCTCCTGGCTTTAGTTCTGATCTAAGGCCTGGGATCCCCTCTAGGTTTTGGAGAGGATAGAAATTTAAAAGGAAAAAAAAAAAAAACTAGGAAAAAAAAAAAGCACTGAACTAATTATCATGCAATAATTCATGAAAGCAAAGATTAAAATAGCATGTTAAAGGAGTAGAATACAAATAGCATCTGCTCTGTCCTGATAACCCCAAACACTGCACAGCACAGGAGAGCTGACAGAGGCCACTAATCTTCCAGTGAGACTGCAAAGAAGGTGAAAAAAATACCCCAGAGCTAGGAAAGAAGGTCAGTTGGTTGCTAACACTCTACAGACAGGATTTACCATGCTCTGTGTGGCACAGAGATGAACCCAAATCTGTAACACTGGTGATCCATTCCCCTTAAATTCTGAGGCATGTCAGACCTGAACCCAGTGCTTGGGGCTGGAGTCCACCTCTGGTGTTCACAGCAGTGCTGTCTTCTAAGCATCAGGCACTGAGCAAACACAAATCAGTTTGTTTTGTACACACACAGCAGGTGTGACAGGATGATGGCTTGAGCAAGGCAGGTTATTTGCATCCTGGGGTTGGGATTAGATGGGACAGAGTTAGTCTAACAGAATCAGACAAGATGTGAGGTGTGAGATACACACCTCAAACCAGTCTGAGTACAAGCACTGCTATTATCCAGGTTTCCACAGCCTTTCTGATGGCCAGCAATTCAAAAACTAGACCTCTCTTGGTGACCCATGCAAGATTTCTGCAGTAGCTGCTTGAATGGAGCACTTTGCCCATGACATGCATTGGAATCACAGATTGTTAGGGGTTAGAAGGGACCTAGAAAGGTCATCTAGCCCAACCCCTGCCAGAGCAGGATCCCCCAGAATGAAGTTGAGGGCTTTGTGTGATCTTTATATGGAGAAGATGAACTTGAGTGTGCACATCTTGGGCATTTCAGGAGGACAGAGCCTCACCTCTCTACTTTTGGACCAAAAAAAAAAATGCTGCTTCATGTTTCCTTCCTCAAGCCACTTGCTCTACTGAGGAAACTTCCTCTTTGCACCCTCAGGTGGCCACGCATTGGATTGTGGATGCCCGTGGGTGGCTGGAATGGATCTCCAGATCCATGCAAGCTGTATTTGGGCACCAATGCTTAATGACCTTAGAGCATCTCTGCTTTGCCTCCCCCCCCTTGCAGGCTACGACTTCGCCGCCGTGCTGGAGTGGTTTGCGGAGCGGGTCGACCGCATCATCCTCCTCTTTGATGCCCACAAGCTGGACATCTCTGATGAGTTCTCCGAGGTCATCAAGGCCCTGAAGAACCACGAGGACAAGATGAGGGTGGTTCTCAACAAGGCCGACCAGATAGAGACTCAGCAGCTCATGAGGGTCTACGGTGCCCTCATGTGGTCCCTGGGGAAGATCGTCAACACTCCCGAGGTCATCAGAGTCTACATTGGCTCCTTCTGGTCCCACCAGCTGCTCATCCCAGACAACCGTAAGCTGTTTGAGGCAGAGGAGCAGGACCTGTTCAGGGACATCCAGAGCCTGCCCCGCAATGCAGCCCTGAGGAAGCTCAATGACCTCATCAAGAGAGCACGGCTGGCCAAGGTGGGTGTTGGCACAGAACAGTCACTCTGAGCTCTCTGCAGTGGGCAGGCCGTGGGGAAGTGGGTTTTGACCAGTTTGGCTTGCAGAGCTGGTGGATCCTACCCTTTTTCCATCCCTTTTCACTCATGCCCTGCATATTAGTGCTGGGGACTTCAAGGACAAAAGCACCTCCCTTGCTTTTGGCAATCACAACAGGCCAGAGTGAGGGAGGTAGCCACAGATCAAAGCTTGAAGGGATCTGGAAAGCAGTTGCTCTGTGATTGATCTGGAAGCAGCTGCTCTGTGGTTGCAACTGGAGAATTAGAACTATTTCTGTCCTTCAGAATCACACACACAAAGGGAATTGCAGAGCACTGGGGCTTTCACCTTAAGCTTTTCTTAGCCAAGAGAAATACCTGGCTTTGATGGATGCAGAGGAGGTGGAGACTCAAAGGATAGCAAGCAAGCCTGCTGTATTGCTGAGTGTTTGAAATAAGCAGAACACATAGAAGAACCCCATATCAATTGGGAAAGATCCAAATATCCCTAAAAAAATAAAAGCTTTCTATTCAAGTATCTTCATTTCCAAGAGAAAGCAAGCCAGGATATTACATAAGTTAAGGACTGGTATTCATATAAATAATATTAAGTCTAGAGAACTCCAAAACTTGGACTGGAAAGGATCTGTTCCCTGGAAAGCCATGTCCAGTGGAAGAAAAAAAATCCTAGGGTGAGACAAGATGGGGTTGAATCCCAGGTACACACACTCTCCTGGGAAGGATTTTCCTGTGTGCTCTTTAACACTTCTTTCTGTATCATGCCCTTCAGGTCCATGCCTACATCATCAGTTCCCTAAAGAAGGAAATGCCCTCCATGTTTGGGAAAGACAACAAAAAGAAGGAGCTGGTTAACAACTTGGGAGAGATTTATGCCCGGATCGAGCGGGAGCACCAGATCTCACCAGGAGACTTCCCTAACCTGAGAAAGATGCAGGTGAGCAGGGGCACCACTGCCAGGGCACCAAACATCCAAGGAATGGGCCCTCAAACCTGTGCAAGCTGTATTTGAGCACAAATGCTGCTTGCACATAGAGTTAATGGGAAGCTACAGCTGCCTTCATTTCTTAAATGACCCCCCTGCTAGCACTTAATAGCAAATTATATATTTCATTCTGGGTTCTATTTGCAGATTTTTCAGGCCTAATACTAATATGAGAAAGCTATATCCTAAAAATCTTTTCTACTTCTGTTTCCAGAAAGAGAGAAAAGAGGCTGTGGAAACTGAAACCCTATTTTCTAAGCAGAGAAACAGGTTTTCTGTTCTGCAGAGCCAAGCCCTGACCCAATGTTCATGCAAGTCAAAGACTTCCAAGGACCTTGGATCAGAGCCTTGTATTGTATATTCAAACAATGCTGGACACTGCTGCATTGCTGTGTGGCTTCACTCCAAGCAGAAACCTGTGCTGAGTTGCTAGCTGTTGAAGTCATTACTAGCTCCCTATGGAAAACAGATCTGCTCTTTTTTTCTTGAGTTTTTATTTTCTAAGTTCTTGAGAACATCTATGGGGTATATCCACTAGAAGATCCATCCCATTCACTGCTTCTTAAAGTATGTGCTTTAGTGTTTAAAATTAAGTATACCAATCCATTTGGAGTGTATCATGTGGATTTAATGAGAGTGGAAGAGAAAGCTGCAGGTCATTTAGTGTTTAGAGGAATCAGCAGGCTCTGCTCAAAGCACTTTTTTTTAGCTGTGAAAATTACACAAGCTGAGCCAAGTGTAAATACATCCTCACCTCTTTACAGACACACTACTGTTTTTATGGCAGCAGAAAGATACCCTGCAAAAAAACCCAGTCTTTTGCCAGAGTGGCACCTCCTTCCCTAATGCAGAGCACTGGCTGGATGAGGTGTCAAGAGCTGCACAACCAGTTTGCCTTGGTCTTCAAGGAGATTGCTGCTGTGTGGCTAGGAAAGGAGGAGCCTTACTTGCATATTGCCATCCTTTGAGTAAACCACTTCCCCTGTCTGAACCAAAGCAGCCTGCCTTTGTAAGCTGAAAATCTTTCTGTAGGGTTGGAAGAGGATTTAGGTGATGGCAAAGCCAGCCAGGGAAAGCCCATCCCTGAGGAGGGAACGCCGAGCTCCACATCCCCTGCAGCAGCAGCTTTAGGAGGCAACCAACCAGCAGCCAAGCATCCCACTCTCCCACATGCTCACCTCTGGCTCTGTCATCCCTCCCTTTTTTTTTTCCAGGATCAGTTGCAAGCCCAGGATTTCAGCAAATTCCAGCCTCTGAAGAGCAAGCTGCTGGAGACAGTGGAGGACATGCTGGCCAACGACATCGCCCAGCTGATGGTGCTGGTGCGCCAGGAGGAGTCGCAGCGCCCGACCCAGATGGTGAAGGGAGGAGCCTTCGAGGGCACCCTGCACGGGCCCTTTGGCCACGGCTACGGAGAGGGTGCTGGGGAAGGGATTGATGATGCCCAGTGGGTGGTGGCCAGGGACAAGCCCATGTACGACGAGATCTTCTACACCCTCTCGCCCGTCGACGGCAAAATAACCGGTGCCAACGCCAAGAAGGAGATGGTGAGGTCTAAGCTGCCCAACACGGTGCTGGGTAAGATATGGAAGCTGGCAGACATCGACAAAGATGGCATGCTGGATGATGAGGAGTTTGCCCTGGCCAATCATCTCATTAAAGTCAAGTTGGAGGGTCACGAGCTGCCAAACGAGCTCCCTTCCCATCTCCTCCCTCCGTCCAAAAGGAAAATAACAGAGTGAAAGGAAGGTGACAGGGAAGAGGAAAAGGGGGGGGAGGGGAAAAAAAGATCTAGAAAAACATGTTTACTTAAATTATATCTTTAGATGTGAGATCACCTTTGGGTTTATACCTATTTTGCTGTATGAAGAAAAGAAACAACTTAAAGCAGAACAAAAGAAATTCCAATCCTCCATGATAACATGCAATTAACTCTTCCAGTGTAACATCCCTGCTTTCTGATGTGTAGTCTAAATATGAAGGTGAAGAACAGATGTTGATACCAGGAGAATCTGAGAAGCAGGAGTAGAAGAAAAAAAAACCTTCAAGTGGGCTGCATTTTTCTTGAGTGGAGTAGGCACTGATGGAAATTTGGGAACTGCCAGTATCACTCCTGAGCTTTGGCTGCACCTTCTGCTGTTCATTGGGTCTCTCAAACTTCAGGAGACTGAGGTGTTGGTAGTGAAGAGGAAACCATAAGGTCTCTGAGCCATTAAAGAGCACTCCCTAATTAGCATAAGCCCACACTAAAATACTAGATACTAAACCCCAGAGTTAAGTATTTTAGGAACCATAATTCACTGTTAGAGTCAAATTTTACAAACAAGTGTTTCCCTGTTCTTGAAGACACAAAAATACCAATAAAATCTGCAACAGCATGAACTGGGCAGCTGGAGTTCCTCATTGTTTGCTGTGGGACAAGCACAAAGAACTCCCAATCCCCTCTACCTCCTATTCAGTCCCTGGGGAAGATTTGTTCTGCAGGCATGGCCAGGAAAACCACCCCTGAAGGGAAACAGAAGAAGGGGGCACTAGAGGTAGACTTCAGGTGAGCTGGAAGAGGAGCACCACTCCCAGGCTCTTGGAACATCTCACAACCAGTGGATGGCATTTTCCCTCTGAACAGTGGTGGTGTTCAGCATTCCTGTGGTGTGTTCACTCCCATAGTGCACAGTGAAAGCTCCTAGGTCCCATTCCTACTGTAAAGAACCCTGCACTGTCAAGTAGATGTTCCATCAGGAGAGCAGAGAACACAGTGTGGCAGTGGGCAGAGCTTGCTCTGCTGCCAGTGCCCCCACAAACATAGCTGAGATGTTGACAGCCTTCACCCACCCTCATCCTCACCACAGTTAACACTTAATCACCTCCAGAACCTTTACCCTGGCCCAAGAGACCTTCTCTCTTAAATGCTCTATGAAATTTTTTTGTTTTCCAGACCAGATTTTGGCAGGAATCCCTCAATTTCCTATTTAGTTTCCCAAACACACACACACACACACAGGCACTCTTCTGGTTTTTGTTGTTGCTTCGGAGCAGCGTGTTGTTCCAATTCCTGTTGTCACTTTATATAAGCTCAGCTCCTACTGTGATGAAAAACCAAGACAAGTATAACTTATTTTCTATCTCTGTGTTCATATTATATAGAGAAATATATTCTGTGTATGTAGGATGTGCTTATTGCAGTACATTTATCACTTGTCTTAAAAATTAATGCATTAACCTTTTTTGTACCCTGGTCCTAAAACATTATTAAAAAAGAAAGGCCAGATCTGTCTATTTCTTTACATATCAAAACAAAATGCAGCTGGAAAGAGAAAAAAAAATGCTTATTTTTACATGCAACAGAACAAGGTAATAGTCCTTAGCACTTGGGTGTGCATGGTTGAATGATTGGCCAACATCTCCTTTATCTTTTGGCAGCCTAATTACTGCTGGAGCAGGTGGAAATTGTGCCCACAATTCACCTTGTTCAACATAGTGGAGAGGGAACCACCAAAGAAATACTTCATTAGGAAAAGGAATGTAATGAAAGAGTCACCACCAGCCAGTCACAGATGAGAATGCTCCAGATTCATCAAGAAACTTTAGTCTTCACTGTCTCAAATCTTCCTTGTGTTTTCATTGCCCTTTCTTTACATCTTCCTTGTGGAAGGATGAGAGAGAGGGGCAGGGAGATGCACTGACCAAGGCAGTGGGAGCAGCCAGGGAGCTGCTGGGGCAGCACTCAAAGGGTCAAGTTAAATTTAACACTCAAAAGGCAGATAATTCCTGATTCTCCAAGGGGATGGGAGAAGGTGAGGCCTATTATTTTTCCAGCATCCACCAGCAAGGAGCTCAGGTAGGCCAAATACTCATTGTAAGAGGTATTAAATGACTTTGAGGGCTCAAAACCCATTGTGCTTGCTTGGGCATACTCACAAGCCTGCTGTTAAAAATGCATGTGGTAGATTAGTTTTCATGATGTTGAGGGCAATTGTGCTTTGTAGCCCTCTCAAAAAACCACTTTACTGTTAAAACAGGGAAGAGCAAGAGGTGTTTTGTGTCACCAGCAGCAAGTCAGCACCTCACAACAGCTAGGATGTGCCAGCACTACACCCCACAGCTCCTGCTGCTGCTCTGCATGCCATGCAGAGCCTCCTGTTCTTTCCACCCCCGTGCCAGCCTCTCTGGGATGTATCAGCAGGATTCCCTCAGCAGGACAGAGCTCTGCCAGCACAGCTCAGGTGCACAAAGCACCACAGTGCTGTGACCTGGGGGTGTTGTCAACACTTGCTGAGAAACCACCCGTGCTGTGCTGTCAGAAAAGCAACTTCCCTCATCGTGCTGGAGGGGAAAAAAACCACCTAAAAAGCATTTTAGTGGCTGTTACTTAATACAATGGCACTGTGGAGCAAGGCAGGGGACCCTGTTACACAGAGGGACAGACAACAACTTAAGGATCTGTGTTTCCAGAGAGGCACTTGACAGATAATCCTCTATTCAAGTAGATTTTTCCAGCACATTGCACTTTACTAAGCTCTTTGAGAAATTAAACCAGAAACCATCCCAAACCTGAGCACCCTGAGGTTATCTCTACAACATCACAAGCAATCCTGCCTCTCTAGCAGGGCTGTGAACAGATGCATTTATTTCTCCACCCCTTTCCCACAGACAGCAGCTGCACACACACACATACACACACACACACACACACACACCCTGTATTTCTTTTCCCATCAGAGCTACAACTGTTTGGCCCACCCCAGCCACCTGCCACACATCTGTGGCAAGGATTTGATTTCCCAAGCCCACCAGGACTCCACACAGCCCTGCAGCCCAGGCATGTTCTTGCCAGTTCCCAGAGCCACGTGCCCAAAGGCAATTGATTATCTGTGTCCAACAGCACTTCCTTTTTCCAAGAACAGTGCTCAGTTACTGGACAAGGTTTCCCCAGGAAATTCTACAGAGGAACCTTTCATTTGTCCCTCTGTGTGCGTGGGGGATTGGGTCACATGGCCATACCAGTTTCACTCTCCTCTGATCCCTCTACTACCCATCCTCAGAAGAGCTGCCACAAGGTCAGAACACAGAGGTCCTTTTGTCTGAGTAGGAGCTGCACTTTCTCTTTCTGTTCCTCTGTGGGAAGGATTTAGAGAAGAAAAATCTAATATATGGGTTTCTTGAAAATGAACTTCTCTCTGCTGTGGAACACAAGAGGCAGATTGGATCAACAGTGCTCTGCAGTCTTTTCTTTGAAGGGAAGGATAATTACACCAAGTTCCCTGAATAAGATTTCACATGGAGGTGTGTAGTTTAGCAAATGGCAATTACTTCTGCGAGCTGGAATTCTGCCAGCGTGCTGGAATTCAGAGGGATTTTTAATCAAACAGAAAACGTTAGCATCAGTTTTTCCATCATCTCGAGTTCCAACATCCACTTTATCCAACAAAGTGACTCAGATGTAGGTCTGGAAATTGTTCTTTCAACTTGCTCTCCTTATTGCACATTAATGCTTTGTCCATATGACAGCAACCTTTGGTTGGGGAACACAGAGTTATAGGCCATTTGACCTTAGAGTGAGAGTGTTCCCAGCAGGAGCTGGGGACAAGCCACTCCAGAATTCACCTCGGAACATGTTACACCACTTGCATCACTGGCAGCTTCCTCCTCAGCTATTGTTCAGCTCAGTGTTTCTCTTATTATAGGGACAAGCTGTGGGAAGAGGGATTAGGTGACCCTACACATCAGGCTTTGGCACATCAGGGGACATGATAGACTATTTAACCCCTTCCTAGGCTCACAAGTCCTCAAATCCTTCAAAGCTGGTGTTTGGAAACATGAGGAGCAGCTCGACTATGACATCCAAGTTAATTTTGTGGAGTTTCCATACTACAGCACCTGTTATCTTCTGGTCTTTCCCTTTCCTTGTGCTTAGGAGCCTTCCCCCTCCCTCAGTCTGCAAGGATAGGGGGAAACAAGGCTTAGCTTGGAAACTCAACAGGCTAAGAAGTTGAAGGCTAGTGCAGGCAAGTCAATCACTGCAGCTTTCCAGCTCCTTCAGGCACTGCAGACAGAGTGACAAAGCCAGTCCTGAAAGCAGGATGAATGTGCTTTGAAACAATTCCTCTGTGCCTGAAGGGAGAGAAATCCCTGTGGAGTACAGCACACATCCTCCACAGTGTGCTCATCCCACTAATCCCTCCTCTGCTGAGGAGCACACCAAACACTTGGGAGTTGCTAGGTTTCAAATGGGCTCTTCTCCAGCTGGTTACGTGTCCTGTAAACAAGTGTCAGCAAGGGCTCCACGGATGCCTTCTGAAGATGGGGATGCAGGGGATATTTATAGGCCTGGGATTAAATCGTCCTCCTTGCCCGTGCTCTTGCACAGACAAATGAAGGCTGGATGTGTGGAATTCCTCTCCTTGCACCCCGAGATTGCTGCAATCAAATGCCAACTAAAAACTCTCTAAAATAGCTTGTACCCACCACTCAGTCCACCACCATCAGAAGCTCCTTATAAGGTGATGGCAGCAGTGGGACCAGGAGGAGCTGCAGCTCCCAGAGAAACCCTCTGGCCATTTCTCTGACCTCTTCAACTACTAGTTTTCAAGGCAGAGTTTCAGCAGCTTTTTTTCCCCAGAGACAGTGAAAAACTATCAGAATAGCAGCTCAGTGCCTGCCTGCCTGTCATGTTTAAGCCATTCACTAAAGAGACAAGAGGAAATCCTCTGCATCCAACCATCTTTAAAGCTCACACATCAAACAGGCACCTCCAGTTTGTAGCTTAACTGGCTAGCTGGGCTGACAGCTAACAAGTGTTTAAAATTCTCAACAGCAGAATTTCTCCCTGATTGGAATGGACTCAATCTTTCAGTTCCTTCACATGCCAGTCAGAAGTTTTAATTCCTCTAATATCCACAGAAAGGTAATAAGCAGTTTGAGCATCCCCAACAGCTAACTAGCACTCATCAGTCCAGTTCCAGCACAGAGCAAACCCTTGACAAAGTAGGAAATTCTCATCATTTGCCATCAAGGAAGATTAATTCTCTAATTAAGAGCATCATCTTTGATGATTCATCCTGCCACAGGGATGAAAGCAGACTGATGACCAGCCTCTCCTCCAAGAAATCACAGCTTGCAAGCTAAACTATAAAAAGAAATGGTGACGTGCTTCCCAGGGTCCCAGCAGCAGCCTCTCACACACATTAGCAAACCACACCTAAATCAATCCCTTCTTCCTCCCAAACTCACCTCTTCCTCCTCAAACTGAGCAGCCTTGGAAGGGGAAAGAAGGAAAGGACATGCTCTAGTGGTCACCATGTAATGCTGCTCAGGGGCAACAGATAATCCACCAACTAGAAGAGCAATTGATGAACAAGTTTTGTGCCCAGAGATGTCTCACATGCACAGGAGACTGTTGCAGGAGTTATGCAAGCAGTGAACATCAGCCCCTGGTCTCACAGGGAGCCTTAAGCACAAAAACCACTATGGTCAAGCACTGGGTCCTAGTTTTGCATCTCAGCCATGCAACCTTTATGGTGATGGGGGTTTTTTGGCAGTCTTGGTGTCCTGTCACCCCCCCCAGCCACTTCTCACTGCCAAGGCAGGGGTGTTTGGCAGCAGTGGTTCAGCTCTGCTGCTGATTGCTCCAGCTTTGCCTGCAGTATTTTCCCAGCTCTGCAAGCTATGTTCCCTGTGTCTGAGGAGAGGGGACGCTGGGGAGGAGACTGCCAAGCCTCAGACACAGCACTTCAGCAGATCAGCATAGAGGAGAGACCATGCAGTGAAATCTAGGCTTGAACAGCTCTTCCATCCCCCTCCATTCTCTACACAGCTCAGTCAAACCCCAGAAGCACCACTTCATCTCAACCTTGACAGCATTTCAGTGCAGACCCAAGGTCAGAGTTTCACATATCTTGTGGGAACCTGGAAGGAGCAGTCACAGGGTTGTTTGTGGTTTTTCATAGAGATTCCCCTTCTCAAGGCCACCCTCTGCCCTTCTTCCCCTCCCACTAGGGCTTCTGGGGGAAGTTCAGATCTCCAACCTGTGCAGTGGGAGGAGAAGTGTTTATCCAGACATCTCAAAGACATTCTGAGATGGGTGAGAGTGCAGGGCTTTGTCCTGTAGCCCCTTAGAGATAAACAGTGCCTGTCAGGTCCAACAGAAACACACCAGAAGTGGTTGCCCAGCACTCAGGAGAAGCTGCCAAAAGCACAGAGGGAGCTCCAGGCACTCAGAGGACAGGGAGAGGCTGCTGCAAGCTGGCTGAGGTGCCACATCCATGCAGCCAGGGCAGGCTGATGCAGGTAGAGCATGTTGAGAGCAGATCATGCCACTTTGGAGGGTCTATCCAGCCATCCCAGAGCTCCTACTCTCCACCCAGCAGGAACCATGGGCATCTCCTTCACTGGGCCAGCGAAATAAACCTTGCAAAGCAGAAGATAAACTGCTAACTTGACAAATGAGGACAGGTTGCCCTTTCCAGCTGCCTCTATCCCAGCCTTGTAGGGATCACACGAGGTCACAAGTATTCCTAATGATCTGCTTCCGATGGGTTGCCTGGCTCACTCCAGTGCACAGAAAGAAAGGCAGCCTTTCACTGCTTCCTTTCAGGAGGACAGCTAGGAACAAAAGCTGCTGAGAGCTGGGGGACACCCCTGACACAGCCCCAGAGGCACGTGCCAGCTGCAGCCCTTCCCCACAGGAGTATTTGCTCATCCAACTTCTTGCTGCTGAAGTGAATAGCAGAGATGGAAAGGCTGCCAGAAGTCAGGATGATACAGGGCTGGTGGGCTCAGCACTTTGGGATGCCCTGGGGGAAGAGGAGGATGTCCTGGGGGGTGAAAGAAAGAGGAGGATGCCCTGGGGAGGAAGGAAAGAAAGAGGGGGATGCCCTGGGGAGGAAGGAAAGAAAGAGGGGGATGCCCTGGAGGGAAGAAGTGGCTCAGACCTTTCTTCCCATCATCTCCATGGCTGCTCAGACATCTTCACAGCCCATTTCCCCCCCCAGCTCACGGGGAAAATGCCTTTCAAGGACCTCACCAACACGTGGGGTGTGCAATTAAGCTGCTAGACCTGCCAGTGAGCTTACAGCTTTAATTATTAAGGCACTTGAGATGCAACCTGCCCCAAAGCTCACTGCTGGAGGGGTGAGGGAGACAAGGACCTCTGCAAGCAGCCAAGTGCTGACTCCAGCAAGAGAGTGAAGGCCAAGAGGCCATTTCCAAGGGAGGCAGGCTGCTGTTATCAGCTTCCCAGAGATGAATGTGCAAAATACCTGGCATATCATACCCCTTGGATCATTCAACAGTCAATTGTATAGCCAAGAGGGAAGGGGAGGAGGGGAAGAAACAGGCTCTTGACTTCTACCCAGGAAGATGAGATAAAGTACAGGGAGAGGAAGAGTTTTTTACAGCCCCAAAGAGCTATTTACTTCCTAATAAAGTGCAAGTGCAAACAGAGAATGAAGTCCAAGGAGTGAAAAAGGCCACTGGTTACTGGGATGCAGGCAAATGTTTTCAAGTGCCCTATCAGAAGGATAAGGGATATTAATAGAGAAAATTGGGTTCACACAGGAGCACAGTTAGTGTGCTCTACCTCTGTTTATCAACTATGCCTGGCCAAAGTCTTCAAGCAATCACAGAACTACCCCAGGTTCCCAGAAACACTAAACACTGGTGTGCTGCAGCTCCTTGCAGAGTGCTCTGGGTTCAAGATCACTGCTTAAAAACAAAGATGAAAAAAAAAAAAAAGCAGATCTTTATTTAGAGATCTGCTTCAGACAGCAATATCAGACCTGAAGCCAATAAGCACAGCCAGGTTTTAAAGTGCACTGTTAGGAGATGGAGGGATGGAGATCTTTAACTGATTTGATCCTGGTTCCATAGGGAGTCCTCCAGCCAAGAGGGACCCCAAGCCATGCTGGGAAATAAATTGCTCCAAAAAAGCATCCCTCCTCACACTCCAAAAGCCTGGGCACACCATGGTGTATGACTAAATGCTGTGCCAGTGCCCAGGAGCCCATTCTCTGTGCCACTGGTTGCACTCAATGCCCTCAACCAGAGCATCCCCCTGGCTCCCCCGTGCCCAGCCCCACTGCCAAACTGCCCTTAAGAGAGCTGGGCACAGGTTAAACTGAGAAATTCTCTCCTCGTTGCCCAGAAGCTCAGCTTTCCAGACAACAGCTTAATTCTTATTTTTTAAGCAAATGAGATTTGCCAGCACAAATTAAAAGATAAACAAGCACTTCAGTCAGCAGCCAGTGTGACAAACACAATAAGCTGGCAGCAGCTCCGTGCCCGCCGGGTAGGGCACAAAACAGCTCTAGTGGAAACACTGCTGTGATGTTGGGTGACTGCAGGGGTGACAGCAACCCACAAAGCACCCAAACAGTGGCTGCCAAGGGACAAAAAAAAGCAAACTCAAAGAGAATACTGGGATTGGAGCCAGCAATGTTCAGCACAACTACCTGGCAGTTTGGAATGAAAAGATCCTGATCTCTATACACAGTGCACACACACACACACACACTGGCTTTTCAGCTGCATTTTGCTTCATCATTTAACGTTTGGGTCTCTTGAATCCAAAGGCACTTGGAAGGAATGCTGTTTTTAGCGAGATTGCTTGTGGATATGAACAAACTGTGTTGGAGATGGGCACATCAAAAGTGGGAGATGAAAGAGAACCCACCCCCTATCGTAAGTTTCAATGGCTTTCTATATAGAGACTTTAATATGAGAATTCCTATTTGGATACAAGTAATGGTTTGCATTTATTAAACGGGCTGATGTTCTCATCACT
>JANHGL010008244.1:0-43318 GCA_024611195.1 Ceyx melanurus | reverse complement strand
ATGTATATATATATATACACACACACTTTATATACATGTACTTTTACACAGAGACACCTGCACTCATTGGGCAATAATTGAGGAGCTCCCTTGCCAAGATGTCACACATCATCCCAAGTCCCTCGATTACATCTGCTGAATAACAGCCCCTGAAGCCTAAGCCTGGGCATTATTTGAAGACATCAGTTTGTTGTTTCCTGGTCCCAATACAGAACAAAAACAGGATCATAATTTACCATAGAAGACAATGAAAATCTTATCACTGTAAATATATGTAGTAAGATAATCCAAATCCTGTCCCTTGGCATTTCCCCTCCACCCTCCCAGCTCCTACCACTACCCCTTCCAGCTTTAGGGCCTCTCCCCTGCTCCAAGGGGAGATTGAAAGCCATAAATTACTCACAAACAGCTACTGAAAGCAGCAATGACCGTAGGGTAACACTTCCACAAAGCAATAGAGCTTCCTGGCAAGCTGATAAGAGTTTCCTGTTTTGAGTTTTAGGTTGGGTTTGGGGCTTTTTTTTTTTTTTTTTTCCTCCCCCTGATAAAAATTGACTCAAGCATCTCAAAAAGGAAGCCCCAACAGATACACGTTATGTTGCAAAATAATGTTTTGCTTGAATGCAAAGTGGGGCTCTGGTCCAAGAAACCTGAGCTCATCAGCTGAGGCAGGAGGTGGAAGGAGCACGTTTTGCCTTTCACCACTTGAGGATGATGGATCATCTTCTGCACACACCTTTGGTCCTACCCTGTGCTCTCCAGTTCTGCATTTTTCCACTGCACAGCTGGGAATTCCAGGGCTGTGAGCTCTGCATTTAACTCTTTTTGGGGGTGGCATGGTGCCCACTACACCTGGGTGCCCATAGAGCCACCAGATGGGTGATTATTTCTACTTGCTGTCAACCTGTATGCACATGGGAGATCAGACACAGGCTTTCCTATGAAGGAGCCCTGCAGAGTCTGCCCTGTGCTTGCAGCAGCCTGGGGATCCTGATGGCCTCCTGAAGCCCTCCCCTCCTTTCCACCACCTCACTGCATCTCCTAGACCTGCTGTTCCCAATTACTGTACTCAGAGGATAGTCCTAGAGCTGGACCAAACAGTTTGTACTGGAGAAAACACATTTCAGCTCCTTCAAGAGGCTTTTTACCCCCAGCCCAAAAACATTCACATGAACCTCTATTTTCCCTGGCTCCACAATCCTCTCCAGACATAAGAGAAAAATCATTGAACATGTTTGATTCAACACCAAATATATCCATATCCACACGATATCCCCAGGAGCACCACATCCCCACACAGACATTTAACTCCTCTAAATCACTTTCCATTAAAAGAGGAATAACCAGCTAGAAATTCAGTCTACTCCAGAATGTGAAGTAAAAATAACTTCAAATATTATTTGTCCTCTCCTAGGTAGTCCCTGCCCCTGGGAAAATAGAAGGTAGGGGCAGAACCCATCAGCTTCTCCAGCAGCAGTCCAGACAGTCACAACAATATTTAAAGGAGGGAAAAACAGAAAGCTCATGTTTTGCAAAGCAAAATCTTTTATGTATGAAGCAAGATAACTTTACAGAGTGTGGTTCAAAGCAAGTTGCACCCCACAGAGGAAAACCCAGCCCTCTCATCAGCTTTTTTTTTTTCTTTTCCCAATCACACCAGGCAGTGTTTCACATCACTTCTCCTTTAAGCCAAATTTCACCACTTCATCTTACAGTAAATGGCAGAAGTGAAAGGCACTTACACAACACAGTGGAGATCACAGGCTTACATATTTTTGTGGGCTTTCAGACACTGGTTTCTCACTGTTGGGAGCCATATGCAGTCCCTCACACACAGGGTTGCCCAATGTGATTTATTTTCATGCCTATATTGGCTAGCAAGGCTGACAGTAGATCTTCCCACAGTGCTCAAGAAATGAGGTAAAAGAAATGATGCTACAGAATGAAGCTTCAATATTCATAGCTAACCAGGCCAAACAGGAGCAGTGATGGAGGCTACAACCTCCCAGAATCCAAAAGCCATCTTCTAAAGATGACATTATGGCTGAAACACCAACCCAGGCAGCTGCCCCCCAGCCCTGGCATCCAGAGTGCCCCAAAGCAGCACCAAAAGCTTTCTCATCATTCAGCCTCCCTCTCCTTTTCCATTTTTCCTACCTGTTCTCCAAAAGCTGCTCCCTTCATCCAGGCCAACACTCAGCAACAACCCAACACCACCCTCCTCTCCCCAGACTTTAAAACCTGCCTGTGATTGCACTAAGCAGGAGCTCAGGTGAAAGAAATTCTGCTCTCAAACTCTCGTTCACCCAGCAGGTCAAACCTCTGCTAAGCATTTGCAGGGGTCAGGGGAACTCAGGTTGCCCCACTTCATTTTCCTGGGCTTCCCCCTCTTGCTGAAGGCTCCAAATGCCCTCAAGCACTTCTTCCAACCAAACAAGTTCTTGGGCTATGTCTTGCAGTCAAAAGCAGAGAGCAAAGCTTTGCTGCAGAAAAAGTTCATCACTTTTTTTTTTTGCTTTATCTCCTCTCAGAACAGGCAAATCAGAGGAGTTATTGGGTAAATTTTGTGTAGGGTGAGCTTGGGCAAAGCTGATGGGGGTACTCCCAGGGCAAGCAAGAGCTGAGGATCCCCTCCCAACCCCAGGCTCAGCACATTTTGTCTGTTGAGCTTCAAAACATTCCATTTACACGTGCAGTTTATCATCTCTGACTGTCATTTACATTCCTCTCACTGCTCCTGGAGATCTGCTGCTGCTTTTCTGGGCTGTGTCAGTGTGATGTTAACAGGCTGTGCTCCTGTGCTGCACGTCCTCTGAGCCCTAAAACACCCATCCCTGGCTGGGCATAAACAGAGCTGCAGGTGTCCTGCTGCCTCTGCAGCCTCCAAGGAGCTGGTTAGAGCCACCCATGGGGTTTGGGCACCTCTTACCCAGCTGGAAATCCTGTCGTGGTCCAAAGTGACCCCCCTCACCTGAGTTCAAAAGCCCTCCTGCTTTCCATGGACACTTGAAATGGATTTTTCCCAGGCAGGAGGTAGATTGTACCTGTACAAAAGCTCATTCAGAGATCTCCTGACTTCCCTGGACAGGATTCTGCTGCTTTCTGGGATTGCCCTGAGGCCATTAAAATAAAAATAAAAACACCAGATAAGGAGCTGCCTGACAGAACTGCTGACAGGGTGCCACCCTCACACCCAATGGTCCCTGTGGGACTTGCCCCAGTGCCACCCTGCCCACAGAGCTGGTAAAATTGGTGTGCTCAGAGGCCTGAGGGCAGTTCAGCTGGCAGAGCCCTGAGATGCAGAAGGACAACAGGGTGGCTGCATTTTTTTTGTCTATAAATCACAGTGGTGATGAAAACAGCACTGTTTTGGCAGTTGCTTTTCAGCACTGGGCTGCAGGAAAGGAAGAGTTTTGGGGGTTGAGGTTTCAGGGATTGGTTCATTACTACAGATCCCAAAGAACTTTGTGAGGTGATGCTCAAAATCCAGACTGGATGGGATGGTCCCTCACACACTAAGAGCCCCAAACCTGGCAATGATAGGGTTGCTTGGGCAAGACAAACCCTCATGATGCCTCAGGACATCATGTTGGAGCAAATTTTGTTCAGAGCATAGGACAGGGCTCCTCACAGGAGTTTTGGCTCCGAAATACATCAAAGGTGCAGATGAAGAAGATGCAAAAGAGCCTCTTCACACTAGCCCAGGACACAGGACTTGGCCACAGCAAGGTGGTTTATTAAAACCACCCTCATAGAGGAGAAAAGCACCAAAGCAGAGCAAGCTGGGAGCAGCCACTGGGATTCACCCTCAGCTTCTCCATCAGGGGAGCAGCAGGAGCCAGGCATGGGGGGAGAAGCTCAAGGGTTTAATTTTAGCCACCATGTGTATCTTTCCCTTTTATTTTCAATCTGAACTCCACGTATAAATAGAATTTCCTGCTGCCTGATAAAGGATTCCTGTTTTTGTGGTACATCTGCCTTCTTGGGAAGCCAGTGCCTGTGGGGTTGTTGCTGGGCCCTTCAAAGCACTGCAGCCCAGCCCAGGGGGTAGGATGAACAACATTTGGGATTTACATTGTTCCTGCTTGCCTTAGGGGGAAAAAAAAAAAAGGTAGTTTTGTGTCCCCCTCCCTCAATGAATCACCACCAAATTTAGCAGTTCCGGAACTCTGTTTTGGAAAATCTCTGTTTGCCTTGGTATTTTTAGTAGCAGGGGTTGGGTTTGCATCCTTCCCAGGTAGATGTTTGTGAGTTTATCAGGCTCCAGGGAGGCATATCCTGCCTTTTGAGCCTGGTCATCAACTGGGAGATAAATATAAGTGCAGGAGAACAGTCATTCCTCCCACCCTTCCCACTCCACCATGTCATGGTGCCCGTGGTCCCCAACATGACTCCTGGAGCTAAGGGGAGGGGCAGCACAGACAGGATTGCCCCAGGGGGTTGCTCCACAGCTCTGGGGTACACAGGAGTGCTACAGTTTCAGGACAGGCTGTTTCAAGTCTGAGTATCAGTGATTTTCAGTCTCCTGGAATGCATAAACATCATTTTTTCTTAGCTGTGTCTGACACACTCTCCAAAAATCTTATCCCAAAGCCACCAAGGTCACTAGCATCATTTACCAAAGGAAAACACTGGCAAGGGCTCTGCCTGCAGTTCTCTGCAACCAGGGAAGCTGCTAAAAGGAGATGCACCAAGAGGAATGTGAAGGGGAATTCACACATTTCCTGGGTCTCAAGCCAGAAGCTTCCCTCAACCCCCAGCAAGTCATTCCTCCTGGAAAAGAGGGTGAAAGGCAGGGAGATTTTTCCCTGGGAAGAGGAAAATTGTTTTGGTTTGGGGTTTTTTTTAATAAATCTCAATTCTCTCACCAAGGCTGTGGATGTAGAAAGCATGGCACTGAGGACTAAGAGCATCTCTGGCTGCAGCACATCCCTGAGATACCCTTCAGTATTGCAGGGAGCTGTTGGACACACACAGGCAGGGGAGGTTTTCCTTCTCCTTGCAATGGTTTGGAGCTAAAGGGGCCATTCCTGGGCACACCCACTGCCACTGGGGAAGCTGGAGCCTTTGGGATGGAAGGATTTATCCTGCAGTGGTGGGAAGCTTCATGCCGATTCCTCCATGAAATGGTGAAACCAAGACCCACCACTGACCCCAACACATTGACACCTCAGCCCCAGGAGCATGAAGTGCTTTTCCTCACATGTGTCTGCATTTGCTTTCTAAAAACCACTCATCCCAGTTCCCAAGTGAAAATATTTAACTGTGGGAATGGAAATATTGTGGTACCAGAGAGACCACTGAATTGCTTTTATGAATTCATTGAAAACTGAAACTTTGAGACTTCTACCAAGACTCTAAGAGCTGTTTCTCTTGTGGCAGAGCTCACAGCCTGGGAGTTTCCAGCCCAGCACCCTACAACGTGGTGATCTGAGTGAGGCAGGGCTGTGCCTGCCAGGGACTGAGCTCTCTGCATTTATAGCAGGAGTATTTATAGAGGCAGCTGGCACTGGCAGCACTCTTGGGACACCAGCATGATCTTCTGCAAAGGCACTGCTGGGGAAGGAGTAAGGCAGTGGGAATGTGCTGGAGCAACACCAAACCACCAGCCAAAGGTCTAAAAAAGCCTCAGGAGGACCCAAGCTCCAGGTCTCAGGGGCATTTTGGTGTTTTGCTCCTGTTAAACCCCAAGGGCTGGGGCAGCACTGCCACATCAGCCCAGCCCCAGTGCCAGTTCCCACCACTCAGGAGCTGCTGGAAGAATCGTTTTAATATGGAATCTGCAGCAGCTTCCCACCCCTTCCTTTCTATCTTGTCCTCCCTGGGGGGCTGGAGCAAGTGATGGATGCCTGCTTGGGGGTGTCTTTCCCATGGGAGCCAGCTCTCCATCACCCACTTGCTTTGCCTCCTTCTTCAGCTTCACCAGAGGAATCAGCTGAGGATGCTCAGCCAGGGTGCAGTGACCAGTTGAGGTCAGGAGCTCCTGGGGCAAAATCTGCTGCAAGGTCTTAGGTTAGCCACGATAAATCCAAAATCTCTGCTTCCAAAGAACTCCCAAAATGTTATTTTTTTTTCCCACATGCCACATTCAGTGGATACAGGGGAAGACAAGCTTGTAGAATCAGGTGGCTGCTGGGCTGAATCAGCTGCTCCCAGACCTTTTCTTCAGGCACAGAGGTCTCTGCTCCTCCAGTTTGTGCCTTTCTTGCCCTGGTAGTGAAGAGTTTCAGCACCTGCTTTGGAATTCAGGGCACGGGGAGCACCAGAGTGTGGCTTTTAACAGCTGCCTCCTTTTACTCCCGTGCTAGGAAGCATAGCTGAAATCCCCTGGGCTTTTTCAGACCAGTATTGCCTCAGCTCCAGGATCTGCTGCTGCTTTAATCTTGGCTGCATGGGAAGGGGATGGGGATTTGCTCGTTTGCATCAATTCTCTTCTCAAGTGATTTTTCGTGGTACCCAGGCCTTTTCATTTGTAATACTGTGTTTTGGTTCTGCAGAAACATTGTGCTGCAGGTGAGGAGAGGCTGCTTCCCTTGTCTCCAGCCTGCTTGGGAAGATTTAAATCACAGAATCACACAGAATCAGACATCCCATGACATGGATAAACAGGAGTGACAGAAGGGCAGGACTCTCACATTCCAATCTCTCCAGGCAGCCCAGGTGGGTCCATCAAACCCTGAGCTTGTGGAGAGCAGCTCCTTCAACCTGTATCTGCCAGGAAGGCTCCTCAGATGGGAGAGGCAGGGGAGTGGGTTTTTTCACAGAAAGAAAATACCCACAAAAATCCCCCATTTACAGACAGTTAGGAGAGGTTTACTAATCAAAGGAAAATAGTAGGAGGAGAAGGTAATTTTTGGCTGCACTGGCCAGCTTTGAATGAGGGAGGAAAGTCATTTCCCCTTTTCCTCCTTCTAAAAACTCTGGGAAAAGAAAAAAACAATAGGAAGAGAAGTTTCCCTTTTCTTCACTTTTAGATAAAAATAACTCCAAGGAAATGAAAACAAGAATTCTGACTAATTTTGTGATCAGGATGTTGGACCTAGCAGGAGCTGCTATGGTGGAGTTGCAAGCTCTTGGTGCTTTCTCAGACTCCTGCCCTAGGGTGAAAGCAGCAGAGCCACCTTGGGAACTCCTGGGGCTCCCCAGGGGTAAACCAGGCTCTACAATCCCTTGGCCAAGAAAATTCCTCTCCCCTGACGTGTCTCAGCACCAGTGGTGCTTCAGGCCCTCAAGATCATGTTATTTTTTCCCCTCTTCTTGACCTTTCCCTATCAGGCAAGCAGCTGGTGCTCTCCAAAATGAGTCATTTAAAAAGAATGAGTAAAAAGAAGAATGTTTGGGGGTTGTTCTTATAACGTTCCTGTTTGTGCCCAGCCATGAAGGGCTGCCCAGCTGCTGTGGAACTATCTCAGGTATGCATTTGGTTTGGGGAAGGTGCCAGCAGAGAGGGGAGGAGGGCAGAGCATCCCTTAGCTCTGCACAGCTGGATGGGAGACAGAAGCTCCCACACAGCCCCAGCCCCAGGAAGGGGATCTCCATATGGGGGGGGATTCCCAAATGAATCCTGCACTTGCTCATGCTCAGAAAAGGCTCCTGTTGATGGCTGGATGAGGGTGGCTGGTGACCCTCTCTGGCTCAATCCCAGCTCTGCTGCTGGGGTTGTTTGCAGCAGCTAAATCCCATTAGCTGGGGGAAGGTGTGAGGCTCAGGGCCAGCAAGGGGTTGGGGGTACAGAGGTGTCCTCAGGTGTGGTCAGGTGCCCAGGAAGAGGATGGTGGGAGACAGATCCAGCCAAAAAACCCTGCAGCTGAACCCCCTGTGATGCCTCCTGTCCAGTACCACAGCAGGAGGGGCTGCACCCTGGGGGAAAATGCAGGAAAATAGGATTTCAGTTATTCACATCCCACAGATTCCAAGAACAATGTGTTGGGTGGGGAGATTGTTGAGGCCACCCCTCGATGTCCTCAGCTCTACATCCCAGAGAAGCCAGTGGGAGAGGAGGAGGAGGCAGCAGTGTGGGGATGGGGGTCAAGCTCTGCCCTTCCTATGCATCTCCTCCCAACCTTAATGCCAACAGTGGGGAAAAAAATCAGGGGTTTTTGTCCCTGCCATGCCCTCCCTGCCTGCACCAAAGCTCCCAGGCCACCTTGTACATCCCATGGGTGGCATCAAGAGGCTTCTGGCTGCCATGCCCTCCTTCAGCCACACTGATTTGTCCCACATCACCTCTCTGCAGAAGTAGATGTGTCATTTTCCTTTCACAGGACGCAGAGCAGCCTTATCCAAACATAAACAACCTGAGACTATTTGCTGGCTTATTGTCTGGACAAAAATTAAAACAAACAAACCTCAGACCCTCTTCCCCCCCTGCCACTTCTGGTACAGTAAACCAGTTGGGACCAGAGACTCCAGAGTTCCCGAAAACCTCCCTCATCAGAAATAACATCCCCCAAAGCCAGATGTGTGGAGGTAGCCCAAGCAAACCCTGCTGCCCCCTCCTCTAAAAGATGCTCAAAAAATAAGTCAGAGGTCTCTGGGGATTTAAAGAGTTGCTAGATGAATAATGGAAAGAATCAGCAACCAAGAAACCATCGGTGGAAGGTGGCAAAGATCCCTTGGGAGAGGTTGGGAGCAATGGGTGGGTGTCTAGGGGCAGCCTCAAGCAAGATCAGCTCTCAGGGAGCAAGAGCCAGGCTCTGTGCCAAAACTTTCCTGAGAAACCATCCTTCCCTGTCCAGCCAGACATGTGTGAGAGTCTTCCTCAGCCAGCCAGGCAGCAGCACAAAAGAAAGAAGGTAAAAAGGGGAAAATGCTGCTGTAAATGTAAAGGAAAAGTAATTCCCCCTGAAAAATGGGCAGGTGCAGGGCGTGAATCCCAGGGAAGGATCCTCACTTTGCAGTGAGGGAACCAAGGCTCATAAAAAAGAGAAGCCATGGGAGATGAGCCCAAATCCTGTGACATCCCATCTTGCTTTGTCTGTCTCCTCCCATTCTCTTCAGGGACCTCAGGAGGGAGATGGAAGTCTAGCCCCAGCAAGTGATGTTTGCCATCCGAGGTTTCCTTCCCACCACCCCAATATTTTTCACCAGCACCACCTCTCTTCCAGGAGATCCTGAGATGCCTCAGCCCCAAATCTCTGTGCAGCCCTCAGCAGTGCTACTGTGCCCACCCAAGAACTATTTATCTCCATGGAGCTGGGGGACAAGCACCCACATTGGTGGGATGGAGAAGTGGCTCCTGAGGGTGCTCTGAGGATCCCACTCTATCTCAAAGGGAATAGCAGCCCAAAGAGGATGAAATAAATAAAGAAACATCTGCCTATGCTAACTGCTTGCACTCAGGGCCCTAAAACATAAAGGGCAGCTGAGAGTTGCACCCTAAAGCACATGTTGTTAAGGAACAGAACAGCTTTGTTTGGGTGGTACCATGAAGCTCCACGAGAAGCTGCTGGGATGAAAGTGATGCCTTCTAGTCCCCTGGGCATCCTGGGAGTAGCTGGATGGAGAAGCTGCTGGGATGGAGGTGATAGCTGCTAGACCACAAACACATGGATCCAAGGACATGTTTTGGGCTTTTTACCATGGGATTCACAGCTGCTACTTCAGAGACATGATGGCTGCAATCCCCTTAGTTTTTAAAGCATTAAAAGGCATTTTAAGTCCCCTGGCCCTCCTCTCCAGGAACACATCCTTGTCCCTAATAAAGCAGGGAGGGAGAGGAGTCCTCTGGGTGGACATGTGCCTGCCTCAGCCTCTCTACCACAGTTGACATGGGAAAGAAGGGAAGATCACATTGACGTGGCCCTAGCTGAAGCAATGCAATGCTTAACAGCTTAATAATAATTAAGGAACAGCAATTAAGCAAAACCTCTCAACATAGCACCCCTAATCACAGGAATCCTCCCTAAATTACCAATAGTTCATGGCACACTGTAAAAAATCCTCGTGTAATAGCCTTAGAAACAAATGACACCGAGTGCTGGCAGCCAACCACGTGGCCATTGCAAAGCACTTTGGATGTTTCTGAGCTTTTTTAGTTTTTAAACAAAAATACAAATCTAAAATGTACATTTCCCCCAATGACTCTGCTCCGGGGTGTATTAAAAGCAGCACCTTGACTCAGCTACCACATAAACATCCTGCTGCCCCCGGGCAGCCTGATACTGTCTTCCTCCCAGGATGAGGAGCTGAATAAGAAGTGACAATCACAGCCCCTGCCTGCGGGAAAACAGGAAGCACTGGAGTTGTACAACCACTCCAAACATTGTCCTACCTGCTCCACTCCTTGGGTGCACTGGGAACTTGCCTTCTTTCCCTTTCCGCCTTGCCTAACTATTTCTGGGCCAGTATTTCTGGGATGCTGCTCCATGGGGGCAGTGCCTGTGGCCTCTGGCTTCTCCTCACCTGCCTCAAGCCAGCCTGGTGCTCCCTGTGCAGTGCAGATGGACAAGCAGCCATCCTTCTACTGCTACACTGCAGCTTGGTTGGTAGTGCTTGGAATGCGAGTGCTGGAGGAGACTGAGATGGGCACAGGGTGCTGGGCAGACTGGCTCATCCCCACAGCTGCCCACATCGGTCAGGAGCTAGATAGAAGACAAGCACAAATCCATCAGGAAGCAGCCCAGAACGGATGCTTTTGGCCAAATGTCTTAAATGACCATGAGACTAAAGGAGGTGATGCTTACAGATGTGCTCTGGCTCATGCATTGAGGTGCTAAACCTCATTCCAAGCAGCTGCCCTGCAGGCAGGAGATGGTCTAAGTCCATGCCCTGGTGCTGGAGCAAGTTGGGCAGCCACAGAGTGCACACATAGAGAAGTTTAGGGACTCATGAGGAGTGATGGAGAAGAGCCCATCCATCCCCTCAACATCCAGTACCCAGTTTATCCACAAACACCTACTCTCTCCCTCAACTGTTTGCTTTATGCTGAGGAATCTCACTCCACTGGGTGCAGCACATCCCCATCCTGCCCTCAGGACCATCCTTCCCAGAAACAAGAGACTCTTTCCATGTTAAATGATGCCCTGGGGTGGGGCAGCTCATTCCTCCTCCAGCTGCCACCGAGCGACAAGCCCAACTCAGCATGAAAATGCAGACAGGGTACCCCAGATTCCAAAGAAAAAGCAGGAGAAGAAGAAGGTTTCCTATCTGCTCTTCCTCTGCTCGTGATGGAAAAACATCCCTTGACCAGGAGGCATTTGCCACCACTTTGGAAAGTTCACATTCCCACCAGCCCAAGCGGGCTGGAGGAGGAACAAGGGGCTGTCCCAGCAGAGCCCACAGGTCACGGTCACACAAGACAATGCTCTGCAAAATTTGGAAGTGTGGGAGGAATGTGGGAAAGCTGAGGACAAGGATGTTTATCAACATAGAAGAATACCTCCAAAGGGTTTGTGAACTAACGAGGAGACAAAAAAATAATAATAATAAAAAAAAAAAAAATAGAAAGGGAGCCCAAGGCAATCCAGTTTGAGCTAAATCTGGAAATCCTTATTAAGACAATCCTATTGCTGGTGTAATGAGAGAGAAAACAGCTTCTCTGTGTGCACAGGAGTAAGAATTTTTCTCACTAAGGTGACACTTCGCATGAATTCCATCATTAATTCCCTTGTGTAATTGCATTAAATAGGATGTGAGGGTGTTTCTGTGCCTGGCTCAGCCTCTGAGTCCAAAAGGGAGCCACCTCCCTCCAGCCCGTGCAGCCTTTCAGCTCAAGGGTTGCAGTGGAAGATGAGCAAGGAAAGCCTGGCTGTCCATTTAAAGAGTCTAAAGACACTTGAGAAAACTTTTCAGCATCAAAAAAATAAAATCTAGAGAAAAAAAATAAATAAATCCCTATGTTAACCATTTAAAGCACAGATACAAGTCAGAGAGAGAGATCTGAGGTTCCCTGCTCCTCTCTTTCCCTCACCCAGCTCCACAGCATCCTCAGGTGTATTTGGGCAGTGGCTCTGTGGGCACAGGGTACAGCCAGCTGTGCACCCCCAGCCCATTAGCAGGGCTCTGAGGATGACAGAGACCACCCCCTGGGTTCGTGTGGGCATCTGAGCCCTGTGAGACCCATGACCAGCAGGGCATGGCACAGCCCTGGCACTGCCTGCCACCAGTCTGACCTCCATTTCACAGGCTTAACTAGAAGAGAAGAGGGGTAGTGGGTGCAAGCTGCTCCTGGGGAGACTCCAGTTGGACACGAGGAAAAATTTTCACAAGGACAATCAGCCATTGGAATAACCTCCCCAGGGAAGTGGTGGAGTCCTCAACATCAGGTTGAGCTGGACAGGGTGCTGGGCCATCTTTGCTTTTGCTAGGAAAGGTTGGACAAAATGATCCTTGAGGTCCCCTCCAACCTGGTATTCTATGCTTGTGTGATAAAAATTTAAGTGCTGTTTCCTTGCAATGCAAAGCAGTGGTTTTTGCATTATTTTTTTTTTTTCTCTGCCCACCCCCAAGACATCTCTTGGCTTTCACTTTATGAGTCTAAAATAAAAATAAACTCATTTCTCCCCACCAGTTTCAGCTGCACTTGTGCTCAGCAGCACTGTGGTTGGGGCAGTCCCTGCTGAAATGTTCTATTTTCATGCAGGAAGGCACGTGCTTCTACCACCTGCTTGACTAACAGAACTTGCAGAGTTCCTCATCCCCTTTTATTTATTAACCTTACTGCAGACCATTAAAAGGACCTCCCTGCACCCAAGCCAGGTCTTCTGGCAGCTTGGATGGGCTCCTGCAGCAGCCAGAGCAGGGTTCTGCTGCTCTGGGGTGCAGCCAGGCCATGGGGGGTGCTGCATCACAGCAGCTTCATGAGAAGCACTGCTCAGAAGCAGTTTGGGTCCCCCAGAGCAGGGGAGGTGTGGGGAGAGCAGCTAACCCATCTGGGGAAACTGCAGGGTAGGTGCTGGGTACAGAGCCCTGCACTGCAGTCACTCCCTGGTGATCACATGGGGTGCTCAGCACTACAGTTACACATGAAACTCTTATTTTCAGTGAATATTTATCCTTCACTCAGACACCCTCCTGCTCCAAGACCCCTTGGGTTGGGAGGATTAAGAATGGTAGCACAGCTGAAAGGAAAATACGAGTCTTCTGCTGGGAAGGGAAGCAAAGGGTGGCCATCACTCTTGCCTCCATGCATCCCAACCACCATGCCTCTAGATTTTTGGGGACAGGCTCCAGTGCAGTGGAGATCCAGCCACAAGACCTGCCCTCCCTCCCTAGCTCACCTAGAGGAAACAAACTCTCCTCACTGAGAGATGAAAAGAATTTCACAGCCTTTCCCAGAGTCCCAGCAGCTCTGCCAAGGCTCAAGAGCCCCAGCTGCCTTTGAAAGTCACAACTGTGGCCACAGTTGGTTCCTAAACTGAGTGGGGAAGAGCTGCACACAGCCCAGCTCCATCGCTGGCTCGGAGGCAGGTCGGGGTTCCCTGGGCATGGAGCACCCTCTGGTGGGAAAACCACCGTCGTCCAGGCGAGATCAAATCTATCCCGTGGCATCGAGCCCTGCTGAGAGGTGGGTTTCCATCCCACTGGGTGGCTGCACTGCCCCACAGCCCTTGCACCCACACCAGCTGCACGCTGCCTGGCTCAGGGCCCTGCTCTGGGTGCCTGGTGCACCCACTGGATCCTCCTGAGCTTCAGGGCAGCAACCCCTTCTTTGGCCACCATAGCCCCTGGCAGCTTATGGGGTCTTTCAGCTGGATCTATGTCCCTGTTTCAGCTGGACCATGTCCCTGTCACATCCCAGGCCATGCCCTGGGATGCTGCTGGTGGCAGGCAGCAACTCTTGCCATGAAAAGGCAATTAGTAAAGAATTCCTCCCCAGTTTGGAAGTCATTATAGTCAGGAGGGGTTGAAGAGGAGCAGGTCAGGCTCCTCAGGCTGCTGCAGTTCCCTTTGCCTTCATGCTGCCCTGTCAAGCTGCAGTTCCTTGGGGAAGAGGAGGAGAAGCACTTGCCCCTGCTTGGTGTGCACCTCCTTTTCAGTATAAAAGGGTCTGTGCTCTGCCTGGGGTCTCCAGCTGCTCTCACAAGACAAGCAGCACTCCCAAACTTTAAGCAGCCTCCAGCAAAAAAAAGTAGAGGCAGCAATTCAACATTTCCAGTCCCTGCTTAGTCATGGGATGACACATCCCTGCTCCATGATCTTGGCTGTGCTCCATCACATCACCTCCCCTGCCCCAGCTACTATCTTAAAAGACCCCCCAGCACCACAGAGGCAGGACCCACATCCCAGCACTTGCTTGTTCAGCCCCAGTCCCAAGTGATGCTGCTCCCCATGGCAGCTGCTTTAAGCAGAGCTTCTCTGAGGAGCAAAACCTGCAGAGAACAAGGTGTGTCAGGAGACCAGAGACACCTCACCTGGCTCTGCAGAGCCCTGCATGGGGCTGTGGGTGCAGGTGAGCTGGTGAAGTGCCAAGGATGGCCCAGACTGTGTTCATAGGCAGATCTACATCAAAAAGTCTCCCTGGAACCGTACAGCAGGAGGCACCTTTTGCACGTCAGGCCATTTCCCTGCCCCTAGCTGAGCTGCTGCCAAAACAGCACTTTTCGCTCAGCTCTGGGTGTGTTTCCACCAAAATAAACACAGGAGGTTCCCCAAACACCCTACCTCCGGGTCCCCAGCTGGCTCACCAGCACGGAGTTCAGCTCCCAGCACCCAAGAAATGAGGTTTCTTCCCCGCCTCGTCCTCTCGGCCGCCCTGGGCATCGCCACCTTCCTGAGCTGGAGGCTGCTCCTGCAGAGCCTGAGCACTGCCCAAGGAGGTAACACCCCGGGCACCGTGGTGGGTTTCTGTGCCATGGTGGGGGAAAGGATGTGGAGCTCTTTTTGGGGTTTTTCCATGGGTAAATGCCCACAGCATGGAAAATGCTGTTTGTGCAGCCCCAGGGGCAACAGAAATGCCTTGGGAAAAGTTTTGCTGGGGAGTTCCTCGGATTTATGTTCTCAGTGGGGTCATTGAGCTCAGCTGTGGTGGGGAATCCAGGTGTCAGGCTGCTGGGAGACTTTGCTGGGAAGGGTGGTGTTGGAGGAGGCAGGAGGATTGGTGGTTAATGCTTCTATTGCCTAAAAAATGCATCTCTCCCCCAGAGTCCCAATCGATCCAGGACAAAAAGCATCACTAGATTTCACAGACACTGTCAACCTGGGGCTGGGTGACTTGAAAAAGAAACCCAGGACAGCTTGAGACACTGTTCTGTTTCTTCCTGCATTCCTGGTGTCCTTTTCCTCATTTTAACAGTGCTTCTCTTCCCCTGTGCAACAATCAGTGGGAAATATTTAACTTCCCAAGGACTCAGCAAGTGAACTGTCTCCTCAGGGCTACACTGAGCAGATAAAACTGCTGTAACAGGGAAAAAAAAAAAAAGGCAGAAAACAGAAAAGCAAAGGCCTCTTCACATCAAAAATAAGATCTTGAGTAAAAAGCAGAGCAGAAATTTGAGAAATTAAACCATGACAGAGCCTCTGCTTTTGCCTTTCATATTTGCTTTGTTGTCTTCTCCCTTCTGTTTGCTCTTGGCTTTTTATTTGCTTTTGCCTTTTTGTCCACAGGAGCAAAAATTTACATATGGAAGTGATGCAAGAAGTTACATCATTTGGATCCCTAAATTACCCCCCCCAGCCATTCAAAAGAATCTCTTGCTTTTGAATGGATTTGATAGCTGGTGTTAACCAATTAACAGATGTTTTGCAGAGGGTTGGTTGTGTATTTGTAGCTACAAACCAATATACAACAGTCTCTCGGAAGATTTCTGACTCTCTGGTAAACTCACCTGAGTTAAGCTCTGCTGAAAGTGAGGAGTTAAAAGCAAAAAAAAAAAAGATGATTTAGTGGAGAATGGGGCCTGTGGCACCAAGAGATGGTCAAGACCATGCCTCAGACATGGCAGTTTGGGGAAAGTGGTGTCTGGGTGTCCAAGATCTCACAAATTCACAGGGAAAGAAACACATTTCCTAGTAAACTGAGCAATTTGCCAGACAAAACTGGTCTCCTCTCTCCAATTAGTTTTCTGTACCCAAGCTCTGTCCTTTCCACACTGGAATAACTGCAAAAGAGCCTGCCACAGCATCCCGTGCTGGGTGCTGGCTCGGGGGAGAGGTCCACTCCAGCTTTTCCTCACCCTATCTTCAAATGATGTTTCCCAGGTGACCTTGCCCCCGAGAAAGGCTTCACTTTGACCCTGGACACCTTCCTCCACATCCAGCAGCTCAGGAAGCAGAGACTGAGAGCTTTCTGCAGCCAGGCAGGCAACGCCAGCACGCTGCCAAGGAGCCGGGTGGAGAGAGCAGAGCTGCTCTCCAGCCTGAGAGTGAGCACCAAGCTGGACCTCCTCTACTGCCAGGTGCCTTTGACAGGGATGGAGGAATGGCAGCAGCTGCTGAAGAAGCTGGAGAAGGAAAACTTGACGCTCCCGGTGCCTCTTCCCCACCCTCGGCAGCACACCCCAGAGACACAGCTGAGCAGGTTCAACCTGTCGGAGATCGAGGCCATGTTAGGGTCTTACACCAAAGTGCTGTTCATCAGGGACCCTTTCCAGAGGCTGATCTCCACCTTCATGCAAGGCATGGGCAACACCCCTTCCTTCAGCAGCTTCGTTCAGGACGTTTTGGACGGCGGGCAGCAGGATGCCAGGGTGGCCTGGAAACCCCTCATCAGCCTCTGCCACCCCTGCTTGGTCCACTACGACTACGTGGTGATGTTTGGCTCCCTCAGGCAGGAGCTGGGGCATCTCCTGCAGAGGGCTGGGCTGCCCCTGGACAGCCTTCCCCCCGAGTTCACTGACACCCAGGTGGGGTGGACCTACAGCTGGTTGTCAGAGCAGATGTTCCGGGAGCTGTCCCTCCAACAGAAAAAGCAACTGTCTCATTTCTATCGCTGGGACCTGGCTGCTTTCCACTTTGCCAGCAGTTTGCTGGCAGATCTCCTCAGCACCCCACAGACCTGGTAGAAATCCTCCACCTGGAAGGACTGAGAGCATTAATCCAAATGCAGGCACTCCGGGGTACTGTGAACCCTCTCTCCACAGCTTCATGCAGCTCACTTGTCCACATCACATCCCATCAAAGCAGTGCCAGGGACAGGATATCAAGGCTTCTCACATGGCTGAGTTGTGTTTAAATGTGGCAAGAGCAGGGACCAGGGAAACACGTGGCACTGGGGGCTGGAAAGCTGCATGAACTGAGCTGTGATGGGGTAAATGGGTCTCAGTACACACAGGGTGTTGGGGTGGGTGAGCTGGACCTGCTGCAAACCACAGCAGCATCTGCACGTGCTCTGCCTGCACTTCACATTCCGGGCTCCCTTTTGGGCCAAGATGTTTGACAATGGCTTCTTTGTGACAAATCTCCCCCTGCAGATACAAGAAGTACTCCCAAAAGAGCACAGCACCTGGAGTCTGTCTATGCTGCACAACTAGGAGAGAGATGTCACAGGGTGGCAAACCCTGCTGAGGAGCCACGAGTGACACTCACAATCCTTTCACACTCAGGGAAGGCCCAACATTTGGTCATATCTGTTCTGTGTGAGTTGTTCCTGTTTCACAGCCTCACACCTCCTGCATGTTTAGGCTCAAGAAGGCCCCGGGGACACAATGGGATGCTGACTCCATTGATAAGTTTGGAATGAGGTTCTATTCTTCACAGGAGGGCTGACTCAAATGGGCCAAGCCCACTCAGCTCTACTCCATAGCAGTGATCCAAGAGCATGGCAGCCTGGGCCAGGTCCCAGCCATGCCACGCAGACAGCCTGCCACGTGCTCTCAGCAGCTGGTGTGCCTGGTGGAGGTGGCTGGAAGCACCAGAATGCATCACTGTGCTGCCATAAAAAACACAGTGTGGCTACTCTAAGTTCCTGCTGGCAGAGAAGTCCAAGGCCTGACTGTTTTCTTTCAGACTTGGCTGCCAGGTAGCTGGGTGGAGGCTCTCCAGGCTCTCCAGCTGGGTATCCTGCAGCAACCACTCATCCTCTCTTAGCCATTGAGCTGACCTGCCTGGCAGCCTCTGGGCAAGGCCCACCCTTGCCAAACATCAGGGATGAGTTGCAGTTTGTCCAGCTTTCAACCTGTGACAGACTTTACCATAGCATATTAGTTTCCAGATATATTTTGTAGCTTTATTTAGCAAGGTTATGCCATTCACAGGGTAATTCCACGGACGTTGGTGTGACGCTGATTGGACGACGCTGGTTAAAGAACAATAGTGATGAAAGCTGCTGATTAGACCTGGCCCAAAGCAATTACCAAAAACTCAGCCTCCCTTCTCTCATCCAGGGACACCTGATGGGTGGCATTAAGACATCAGATGGCCTCCTTCCACCCTCCCACCACCTACCCAGCTAGACCTGTGTGCAATGCTCCACGGTCCAGCGAGATGGTGCAGTCCCTCCTGGGAGGGGACAGCCCTGGAAGGAGAGAAGCATTTCCAATCACATGAGGCTGCACCCGTGCTGTGTTTCACTGAAAAAAAGTACTAGGGAAGGAACATTTTTTGTTCCCCTCTCTGCGAGCAGCCTTTGGAAGCTGAAATTCCAAGCGGCGAGATGCGGGTGAGGAGATCCCAGCTGGGCTGTGGGCACATCACAGCCACACATCAGGAGAGCTGCTCTTGGGCAGCCTTGTAGTGCAGAGCACATTTGAAGTGCTGGAGCTGTATCACTTCTTCTTGCCAACCTTCCACAGTGGAGGAGTCCCAGGCCTTCACTTAGTCCCGTGGGGAACCAATGTAGGAGAGGACATGGAAAATTCCAGCTTCGTGTTCCTAGGGGCCCTGTCTTGCCCAGAGATCTCTCTGTAAATTCCTGTTGTTCTTCCCTTTATCCTACACCCTCAAAACCAGCTTCTGTCACTACATTGCAACCCTGAATTTACACCTTTGCCTCCTCTCCTCAGGTGCTTGATATCACTTATGTCATCCAACTCCAGTGCAGCCCAGAAGGGAATTGTTTCCTCCTCCCATCAGCTGCTGATTGTGGGGAGGTTGTAAGAGGGTCCTGAGCTGGGCTGGGCTTGAGGGCAAGGTCTGGTGGCCTGGGAAACAGCAGCTCACTGATGCTGCAGCAAAAATGGCTCCCCAGGCCAACGTCTGCTTGACCAGAACTTGGCAAATACACTTCAAATTAATGCACAAAGTAAATGACAAGAGAGATCTGAAACATCTAGCTTCTAAAATATCACCTGAGCAGGCAGCTCTGGCTATCTGAGACACCCCAAACCCACTCTGAAATGATGAAGAAGGTTCTCCCAGACCCACATGGGATAAAGAAAACTCACTCATCCTACTAGTGACATCCCATCCCATCCCAGGATGCTCACAGGGAGCAGGACTCCTGTGGCTTTCCCCTGAGACAACACTGGAAGCTCCTTGAGATCCCACAGTGCCTGTGGCTCCTGTGTTCTGCACTAACACCCATCACATTCCCCTCATGCTCCTTTTTCTTCTCTAAGAGGTATTTTTTTTTTACCAGCTCTCAGGCAAAACCAAAATGTGTTCTTGCCCAGTACTTAAGAAACACCAGCATCCTAAATCAATTAATTAAACAATTACACAGCAAGCCCAGCAGGCACAAAATACTTTCTGCAACTCACATATACAAATGCCCTGCTTCTAGATGGTAGAACCACAATATTTTAAGCTGAGAAACAAATCTACACATTTGCAAGCTATATACCCTGGAGTGCTTCAAAAAAATAACTATTTCAAACTGCATTCATTGTTAAGTCCTAAGATAGAGGCCAATTTAAAGCAGTTTGTATGTGAGCAAAATTTTATATCAGGCAATGGAGTTAAATCCTCTTGCACCATATATTTTTAATGGCCCTAGGAGTGCAAAAAAAAGATAGAAAAATGACATTTTCACAAAGCTTTGGGCCAGAGAAACAGCTAAAAGTTTGCACAAGGTGAGCAGGTACAGTACATGGCTGACATCACCTGGAGATAACATGATGCAACAGTGTTAAATCTGACTGTGACAAAACCTGTGAAGAGGGATACCCAGTGTTAAATCCAAGCCATGAGAAATGCATTTAACCCAGAAGGCACAAGGTCATCACACAGACAGCACATTTTCCAGACAAGCAGCCCCTGTACCCATTCCCTTACACTCAGCAAAACCCAAGAGCTGCTTGGAAAAGAAGGCAAGGCCACAGCTTGACAGCAAGGGATTGACCCCAGAGGATACCCAGAGCCAACTACACCCCAGCTGCATCCTCCTGCTCCCATCCCTTGCCTGGGCTGGTGTAAATTGCCTTGAAAGAATGAGGAGTAACTTCCTCTGTTACTCCAAGGTCTCTGTTTCAAAGATGAGGCAAGATGGGGAGGTGTGGGGCAGGCAGAGGCTGGGTGAAACAAAGCAGCATCTTGATGGAAGTCCTCTTGGGATCTCTAGTTTTTATCTTTAATCAGAGAAGACAGGGTAACATATGAACTAATTAAAGTCCTGGTGCAGACAAAACAATCACTTCACTTGGGCTAAATCAGCTATTTGTCACATTTTAGGGTTTTCCTCTGAGCCACCTTTGTTCCATCAGCTAGCATCCAAACTCCTCCTCAGCCTCCTCTAGTGTCTACCTGGCTTTGTGTGCAGAGGGGACACGATGGGGTCCAGCCCTCAGTGCCTCTCCTGCCTCCCCCCATCTCAGCTAGAGGACTGTTTCTGTGGGATCAATGCATTGAAGTCCTTACTGGCACAGTGCCACAAGGTGATCCATCTTTCCCCCTTAACAGAAAAAGAAAGAAACAACCACCCTGCTGTTTCACATTGGCTGGTAATAAGCAGCAATTTTAAATTAAACCTGTAAGATTTTTCAATTACACCTGGATAACATCACCTTCCACTCACTCTTCATTTGAATTTACATCACAGCTATAATCTGGCAGCAATTCCCTCTCCTAGAGAACACAGTGATTGGACAATTAAATGTGAAAGCTCCATGAATCAGTGGATGAGCCACAGGAACATAGGGGTTTTTTATCTTTTTTTTTTTTTCATTATAGTCCTACTGCCTTATGGACCCTCTGATGTAAGCTCAGTTTCACAAGAAGAGTTTGCTCCTCAAAATTCCTTTTACACACGCACAGACCATGGCTTGAAGGTCCCTGGCTCAGCAGAGGGGCACTGTAAAGAGGAAAAAAACAAGAACAAAATTAAGTTAGCAACACATGAAGGACCTGGCCTGGGTTTGGTGTGCCCCTCCATGCTCCCTTTGAGGTGGACTGTTGAAGATCTGATCTCATACCCCAGTCTTTCAAAAGACAGAGCTATCTGTCTCATGGCACTTCTAAATCAGAGTGGACCTGCCAGATATGTTAGTGGTGGCCATCCCCTAACTGATGCTAGTCAGGAGCATCAGGAAAACAAATCAGTGCCTCTGTTCTACAGACAGCACTTGGTGGGTGGAGGAATGAGCTGCAACTTTGCTGCTGTGAAGGAGTGAGGCCACAGGAGACCTAGCAATGCTGCTCTGGGGATTTGAAATGATGGATAACACCCATCAAATAAAAAACATCTGCTTGAGCAGGGCTACAGATCTCCCCTTCCTGCCCTAAACCCAGAGCTGGGCCAGTGGGACCAGAACAAACTGGGCCCTAAAGCAGAGCAGGCTGTGGGACCAGCAGCTGTTACCAGTTTGGTGAAGCTGTCTACACAGGCATTGCGGATCCGTTCTGGGGTGGCAGGGCTGTCCAGCCTGAAAGGTTCAGTCACACCAGAGTCCTTCCTTGCTGAGTAGATGGCATCTTTAATTGCATAAAACACTGAGGCAGACAGGAACAGAGGTGGCTCTCCCACAGCCTAGACAGAGCACAAGCAAGAGTGAGGATGCAGCACAGTCCTAACAGGGATAACAGGAAGGTGAGCAAGCCCTAAGTGACAATCAGGATTGTTTTTGCACTCCTCATTCCTTCTTTGTAGCTTCTCACTCTCCCAGATGTGATCAGGAAGGAAAGGCCAAGCCTATAAGAGCCCCTTGCCTTCCAGATGTGAGGAAAAAAAGACTGAGCTTTTAAAAACCCTTTGATAAAACCCCCAGTCAACTTGAAGGAGAAACAGCAGGAAAACACAAGCTGTCTGACACAGCAAGGCTGTTCTGAAGGAAAAAGGGACTAACCCATTCCCACAGCCTTTTGGATTTGGGCTAAAATAGCAGCAAAGGGATTCATCTAAGGCAGTGGTGAGCTGTCTTGGCAGAGACCACGATTCTCCATCACTGGAGGTCCCTGCAAACCAGCAAGAACTCCTCCCTCAGGGACTACATGGGTATTATCCAGCACTGAGGTCCCTGCCAATCATAATCAGCACTAAGCACCCAGAAACTTCTCCTTGTTGATAAAGATGTTCCTGGGGATGGATGGGAAATGGGAAACTGTAAGGAAAAGGGCCAAGCATATGCAAATATGGATGCTGGGCAGACTCTCTAAATGCTCTGTGGAAAAGTAAAGCAAATTGATTGGTGGATTGGTGTTGTACATCCAGCCCTTCCCTGTGCAGCCTGCAGTAACTGCAGAGAACAGCAGTGGGAACAGCTAAAGGACACAGGGATTAAGAATGGACCTTTAAGGGCAACATGAGTGCTGTGAAATAGTAAATAAAGCAAAACATGAAAACTCAGACACCAGATGTAGGTGCATCAGATCTAGGCAAATAACACTGCTGGAAGTGTAACCTGCAGTGATGGATTTGGTGCCAGGGAAGCTCCCTGGTTAGGGAGCTGACTTGCAGGGAGAGGTTGGCAGCCTCTCCTCCAGCAGAACTGGAACAGCAAAGCCACTTTGATTCTCTCCAGTGATAATCAGGGTGGCAATGCACAGGTTATTTCTGTTCTGTAAAGGCTAGCATAGAGATTTCTGTTAAGGAATGGGAAAACATCCTAGAATTAAGCCAGTATAATGAGATCAGCAGCATTATCCCTCAGCTCTGGAGAATGAGAGAGCAGTTAGAGGTATGCAGATCTCAGAGGTGTACCTTGGATGAATAAACTGCCTTGCTGTTTGGACAGTCACGGAGCAGGGACACGTAGAATTCTGTTGGGATGTCTCCAAAGGCTGGGATCTTGTACATCCCAGGCCCTCGAGTGTACAGGTTGCCCTCAGGTGAGTAACGTAGCTCCTCCATGGTGAAGAGCCCAAGGCCTTGGACAAATGCTCCTTCTATCTACAAACACATTCAAACAAGGTGAGATGATTTCTTTTGTTGCTGGTGCCATCGTTCTTCCCTGCAGAGGAGCAGAGAGATGATTTCCCCCAGGGTTTCCAGCCTTCCCCTCCTGAGTGATTTCCCACTTTTCCTCTCTAAACCCTTGTTCCTTCTGCTGAGCAGAGCTTGGCACCTTTGCACCCTGTGTACCCCTGGAGATGTGGCTGGATTGGCCTGGCAGGTGAAGCAATTTACAAACACAGGCAAACAGATAATGCTGGAAACAGAGGACAGGAATTTTTCTGATGAAACAAGGGAAAAAACCAAACAAACCTAAACAAACAAACAAAATCATTGCCAAAATATTGACTGATACCCAATGAGTTGCACTTGTTGATAGTTCAAGGGATAAGACAACTAAAAGGACTGAAGACAAGGTATATGGAAGTCAACTATTTTACACTTTCTATTTCAGTAGAAATATTTTCTTGGGTCACCAGAATGGACACCTGCAAAAAACATTCCCGTATTCATTGAGTAATACTGAGTATTACTGCACAAAATATTGAGGCAAGCTTGTGTCTGCCCAAGAAGTTTGCATGCTAGTCCTATTTCCCATTGAGATCCCTACAGAGCAGCAGCTGGAGGACAGAATCTACCACCCTAACTCTTTATTCACAAGAGAATTTTCACTGAATTAAATGGGACATGATATTCACAAATAGTAGGGTAAAAATCAGGTGTGGCATTTAGTCTCACATGCCATAGTGTAGGAACTAAATGTGGGGTGAGGGCATTCCATCAGATCAGTACTACCTGGATTTATTCCTCAGGCAACTCAGATGCTGAAAGCATCTGTGTGGTGGTAACTGGAGAATATCCTGTAGCATTAATATGCAAAGCCATAAATTCCCAACAGGATATTTTCCCTTTGTAATCCTGTGCCCACTGCATAGGTCAAACTGGTTTTCCTAGCTAGTGTGAAATGCCTCAGTGGACAGCCAAGTTTAAAATGCTCTGTGTGCAGAGGCACAGCCTGGAGAGGGATAATAGCTCATCTGGAGCAGTGTGATTGCTTTGACATGGTGGAAATAGCAACACTGCTTCACTTACCTGTCCAATATCTATGGCTGGGTTCAGACTTGTCCCCACATCCATAACAATGTCTGTGCGAATGTTCTAGAAGGCAGAAAGAACAGAATCAATCAGCACAGAGCCCTGCAACTGGGCACCCACCACTAGCCATGCTTGGCCAGTGCTCAACAATCTATCTCAGCTCAACCCTTGGTGCTGACTTTCCACCTGAGCTCATCCCAGGGTTGTGGTTTTCCCCAATGATCCAAAGGACCCAGTTTATCTTAGTTCCAAGCTGCTAGAATCAGTGCTCTGTACCTGAGCATAACCAACTAGGTCAGATTCTGATTCCATTTATTTTTTCTTTTCTTTTTTCTTTCCCTTTCTAGAAGTCTTCAGTGCTATTTTTAATGATTAACTTAATTCCAGTGTGTTTTTGTTCTTTTGTGCTAACACAGTGCTGCTATCTCTTACTTAAGCAAGTCCAATAACTTTTGCAATCATTCATTAAGCTTCCTAATATCCCTGCAGGGTAGATAATTATCATTTTATTATACTTTATGGACTGTTGCACCGTGGAACAGAGGAGTTAAGAAATTTCCTGAAGGTCACACCAGACCAATGACAGAGCTAGAAACAGGCTAACACCCAGTATTTGTTCTGACTCCCCATGAGTGTTTCTTTCACCTGCACACAGAGGGCTGTTTCAGGGCTGACCCCCTCACCTTGTGGTCACCTGTCAGGCAATCTATCTCGACCTCAGAGCAAGCAACACCATAACTGAAGTAGCAGAATGGCTTCCCTTCATTCTTTTCAAAGTCGTAGCCAAGGTCAGGAATTCTGAGTACAAAGGAAAACAAACCCACATTTCAGCCCATGGGCATTCAAGATTCATGCAAACATTGCAAACTTTGCAACTTACTTTTGTTCCCTTCCTTTCAACCAGCCCGTGAAGAAATGAGAAGGGGGAGCAGCTTTAAAAAGATATCTGCTAAAGTTGCTGTGTATTCCAAAACCTGATGGAAGCTGTCAAACTATTTTAGCCATCTTTATTTTCCCATGAATGTCATGGCTTGTGATGAATATTATGAACTCATTCCCTCCACTCCAGTGGCAAATCTTTTGCTTTTAGAGTGCAGTCAAACTTTTCTTAGAGGTCATGAAGCTTTAGAGCATAATCAAGAAACTGGATTAAGTGAAGAACTGATTTGAAGCACAGTTCATGGCAAACTTTAAATCTCACTATTTTATCTGAAAAGTGGTTTATTAAAATACTGACAATCACTTGGGTGAGAGGAAAACACATTTCATAGATGCAACAGAAATGACCTCAGTGTGTGTTTTAGTTCTAAGTAGGCTCTTCTCAGCACTGTGTTTAGTTTTTTATATCAACCCAAGTCTCCAAGATGATGGATCTCTGTTTTCATTCAGCAGTAAATATGACTGATAAAAGTGCCTCATCTCAGGGCTGCATGGGAGCCAGCAAGAGTTTAAAGGGGGAGAATTAAACTGAAAACCCTGGTGTCTTCTGATGGCACCACAGACAGGACACCACTTTAGCTGATTACCTCAAGGACAACCCCTGCCCCCTCTTTCCCTGCATGATGGGTCTAGTGCAACACTAAGCCACAAGGCTGACACAGAGCAGAGCTGTGGTTTCATTTATGTCAGCTAGAGCTCAGTTAGATTCAGATTTATATGAGATCTGAACATGGCCCCGAGAGCTGTGCTCCATCAAGAGCTGATGCTCCTCAGCCAGCAGTGTTAACCTCAGCTTCACTTCTCTAGGTAGGACAGGGAATGCAGCCTTAAGTCAGAGCAGTGACAGGGAGATAGAGGCTGTAAATCCTTAAATCCTCCCAGAATTTCCCTGTTTGCAGTCCATTCAGTCAGGTCAGAGCTGTGCCTCTGCAGTGGGAACATTCACTCACCTATAAAACCCTGTGGCTGACAGGCTGATGCAGTTCTCATAGGCAGCTTTAATCTGGCAAAGGGAACAAGGGTTTGAAAACAGCAACTGTCCAACCAGCCCCTGCAAAATAGCTACCCCAAACACATTTTCAAGAGAGCATGAATAGAAAGTGTCCAGTGACAAACTGATGTCATGCTACCCAGCACCAGGGGTGCCAAGGGAAACATCATGATGCAGCTGATTCCCTGAACAGCCCTGTCAGCAGCTCCCAAGGGCAGAACTTGCCTGTTGGCAGAGGGAGAAGCCTTGCTCTTGTTTGCTTGGCTCTCAGCTACAGGTTAGACTTTCAACCTCAGAGACAAAGGTTAAACTCACAGTCGTCTTGACTTCAGCCAAGCCAGGAGAAACCCTACCCTGACTTCCAAACCACAAAGTCAAAGCTTCTCCCATAAGGAGAAGAGCTTGGATTTGAATATGGCCTGAGAGCCACACAACATACCAATCTGCTGTTACTGAGGGCACAGAGATATTGGCACCAAAGAGCACCACAGGAGGTGGATGGCAGCTCAGAAGTTGTGTTTGTCATGGAATCCCTTCACTACCCATCAGTTTTTTTCCTGTTCAAGGCAGTAGCTTAAATATATGTAGCTACTCAAGACATTTATTTGGTCCCAGGATCTGGAGGAATATCAATATTCAAGCCATAACTGATGTTTTGGGGATCTTGTGACCTTTGGTGTCCTTGCCAGGTTTCTGTCTCATTGCTTTTGCTCAAAGCTTTGCTAGTGAGATGCAGAAGGCTTGGAGGATATAGCTGCATAGAGGGTTTGCCAATGAAAACCATCTCTGACAAAGCCCACTTGTCTCATGGCAGATAACAAACAGCTTACCCAGTCTTCCCAGGATCCTTTGGGATTAGACTGTTTGATTGGCTCAAGTCTTTTTAAGATAGTCTGACAGGCATTCTAGAAACAATAGAGAGAAAAGCAATATTTTAAGATTTGAAAAGTCAGCTTAAAGTATTAAGAGTCCTTCAAGAGTCACAAAGAACCTTCTGTTTATATCAATATTGCCTTTAGGACTTTGGAATATCATAAAAAAGGGACAAAGGTCACCAGCAGGTGTCTTGCTATATAGGAAGAAATGTTGACTGAAAAGGATTTTAAAGAAGTTTGGCTGTGCTGACAGCAGAAAGGAAACCTAAATACAGCACAGAACTTTCTGGACCATAACACAAATTATCAGAAGTCCACAAAGTAACTTTAGCTGTACCAAGTCATAGCAGGACATATTATCATATCTAGCAAGATCAACCTATAACACTGTAAAAAAAAAAACCCCAACAGTCAAATCAAAACCAAAAGAAAAAGAAATTAAAAAAAACAAACAACAGCAACAAAACTAAAATAACAAACCAAAAAAACCAACAAAACAAAACCATAAAACCACAAAACAAAAAGTAAATTAAAAAAACCCAACCAAACAAAAAATAAAACAAAAAAGCCAAAACCACCACAAGCATATTCTTGCCAAAACTGAACCTACTCAAACAAGCTGTGCAGAGGGTAAAACTATGAGGCTGGTTTTATTTTACAGGTTCCCCTTTTCTTTAAACCTGAGAATAACCAGCACTAAATTCCTTTTTTGTCAATAGAAAAAATCACATATACCCTGCAAATAAATGCCCTGGTATATTCTCCAGTGGTATATAACCCCCCAGGGCTGAGACAGTCATGACCACGTCACTGCTACAGAAGGATGTTTGCTCTGAGTGTATCAACACTCAGAGCTCTTTGGTTCTGGAGCACAGCCCACAAAGCATCTGCTGTTAATGTTTGCAGCACAATACATTTGTTAGAGATAAGGCTGCATTAATTACTAAGAAGCTGGCTATTTAAATGGATGCTTTGTTCTCTAAGTGTGGAGTAATCACAAACACTCCAATTTAGAACTACAAGAGGACTGAGGGAAGGTTTGAAACTATAAAACACATTCCTATGTAACACCACCAGTAGCTGCAGCAGGTGAAGGAGTTATGAGGAATCCTGATGTTTTCCCTGAGCAATAGGGAAATACCCATGAAGTTTTCCCGTTCTGGAGTCCTAGCTTATAACCCAGTAGTTGAAGAAACTGTTTCCATACATGGACTGCCATTCCATTGATGTCTGCACTGACAGATGCAGCCGTCGGGGAGGTGTTTGGGACAGTGTTTGTGCTGGTCTCACTGATGTAAATTTTGGAGGTGGGGATTCCTAGTGACCTGCTGGCAACCTGCAGAGCAAAGGGAAACAGTTGGAAAGAGTCTCTTCTCGTACACAGCATCATCATTCATTGCTTAGACTGTTAGGATCCACACTGCTTAGTGGAATGTTTCATGAAGACTCACTTGATTCTGTGACAGAACCAGGCAGAACATGGTTAAAATTGCCCTTCAGAGTGTGAATAGTTGTGAGCACACCCACAAACACTTCTGCCACATTCACTGCACTAAATTCTTCCTGCAACAATTATAGGAATTAGAGGATAAAAAGCCCTATTAGCTTTCCCCTTTATTTCTCTGCCAAAGCAGCATTGCTCCCTTAGGCCTTTTTAGCTACAAAGGTGTCAGCATATGCAGAGAAATGTTTGCAATATGACTAATTTTTGCATTAAATAGATGCAAACTGAAGTTTTATGGGGTGAAATGAAATTGCTAGAGAAGCTAGATTGTAAGCATAACATGTATTATCAGCATAACAACAATTAAGATGATGAAGAACCTAATTCTCATACTCAGTTGTGATGATACTCTGGAAATCCAGCACTGCAGCTAAAAGGATTAAGAGGAATTAGCCCTGATTTGTTCCCCTACACATGCACAGAGAGGAAGCATGAAGCTGTTTGAGGCAATTCTATAGAGTGAGTGGAATTTTCCTGGAAAGATCTCATTTGGTTAAACCCAAATTACCTGAATCATTTTGGTGTGAAGTCCTTGACCCATCTCAGTCCCACCATGTGTAAGTAACACAGAGCCATCTGTATACACATGGACCAGAGCTCCAGCCTATGAAAGTGAACAATAATAAATGAGCTAGTGAAGTACTTTGCAGATTTCTGTTACAAACTAAAGAGAGGATACATTTAGGAGACCAATGCCTAGAGGGAATGGGCAGGGAAATGAGGATAACACAATGCCACAGAAGCAGAGCTGCACTGTGGTGTCTTTTGGTCAGTATAAATTAGTGACTGTTGTGTGGCTCTTTTTGGTGTGAAAAATGTGTGTTCTTTCTCAATTAATTCACTGCTTCTCTGAAAAGCTCCAGCTTGGTACAAATGGAGGAGGGCCTGGGTGAGGGAGCATAAATCAAGCTTCTCTACTAAAAGATGAATGACACTTACTGACCTGGTTCAGAAATGGGACAGTGAAACTGATGCCAAATTTGGTGGGAATAATGCTCATCCCTCTCTTTTTCCAACGATTCTGCCTGCAAGGAAAGAACATTATTTGTATACTCATGAGGCTTTTATCACAACTATGCTTCCCTCTCACTATTTTGGTATCAAAGCAGAAATAAAATACCTAAGTGCAATGAGTTAATCAGCAATTTTTATGAAAGATTCTGAAGTCTTCTTATGAAAGTCTTCTGAAGAAGAAATCCCACATGAAGAAGTTCCCCTGGGCATTATAGAAGCAATTGTCTAGACCATTAACTATTCATGTATATACAAGCCAATGAAAAAATATCCTAAGGCAGTGGAAAGCATAAACAAATTGCCTTGATAGTTGGACTTTACAGACTGCCTCTCCTTTGCTGCACTTCCCTTACAAAATTATGTCATGCTAGGTCTGATTCCTGCCTTAGTCAAACTACCAGCTCACTGATGGTTTCTTCCCACAGGGAGGATGGTGGAATTCCAAACAGAGGAATTTTTAGAAGTCACTGTAAATACAAGGCCTGACTTCATACCACCCAAGTTGCTAAGAACACTTCAGAGTTTAGTAGGCAACAGGTAACCCAGTAACAAGCCAGCTCCAGGACACCTACTTGTTGAATTCTTCAATTAGTTTCTTCCTGGCATGATAGCTTGAGCTTGACAGACACTCATCCCAGCATCTTCGTAGAGTAAATCCCTCCAGCTTCTGGTTAAAATGGGTCAGGTCTCCTTCATTATAAAGATTGAGCTTCCTCACCTTCCCAGAGAGACAAATAAAAGACATGCCAAGTTTAAGCCTTCAGGTTAGGCCTTTTTAATGGATGACATCAAAAGCAGGTTGGTTCCTAGTTTTACTCCTCTGCTTACTCTACAGAATTCTATAGAATTAACAGATATACATCTGTTTACAGGAAAATGGGGACTAAGACATGGGGATTCTCAAGAGAAACTGGGACTTAAGCACATTGTTATCAAGATTAAGATACCTACTGCATTTGGACTTCCTTTTTTTTCATTATCTACCCTTAAAACAGGTGTTACCCAATCAACTACTGAGGGAATTTAATACAACAGAAGATAAACCATGTGGCTGTCATAAAGAAAGTCAGAGACCCTGCAAAGGCCCTGGCAAAAACAAAGCAGAAGTTATGCTTAATAATTTTTTTCTGGTTGTGCTCAGTTCCCAGAATGTCTTTAAAAGCATCTCTGCCCTGAAATGTGTCCATGGATCTTTACCTCCTCAGGTGGCAGGCCACACCTTCGAGCAATGTCACTCATCCAGCACTCAGCAATCATCATGCCTTGGGGCCCTCCAAAGCCACGGAAGGCTGTGTTGGAAGGCAGGTTAGTCTTGCAAACAATGCCCACACTGCTGACATTAGGGATGTTGTAGGAGTTATCCAAATGTAACAGGGCTCTGTCCATAACCTGGTGAAGAGAAGGAATGGAGGTGGATGTGAATTGCATGTCAGACTTCTCCCTGGCTGCCAAAGCCAGGTTGGAAAACTCCAGAGCTAATTTACAACAAACAGCACTTTCTCAGCCTACAGTTCTGGTGAGCACTGAGGGGCAGCCAGTACTCCCTCCCATTTCAGTGTCAGGTAATAGCCTCCTGAAGGACAGGACAATAAGAATGACTTCTCTGTTGACATGACTCTGGGACAGCTTGAGCTTCAAAGTCCCTGGGCTCATGCTGAGCCAAACTGCTACTCAATGTCATTACCCATCTGGAACAACCAGAGTCTTCTTGTAATTATGCTGAGCAATCTGTTACTGGAAAGGAAGTCTTGCTGATATCAAGTGACTCAGCAGCCAGGCAGTAAGGGCAGCTATAGCAAATAAAAGACTTCTCAATACTTAGCTCTAAACGGCAAGATTTGAGATCTTTGTCCACCAATTGTTCAAACTGGGAAAGGGAAGGAGCTTCTTTCTGGCTTGTGTTCCCAGCTTTCCCCTCCAGCAGCAATACAGAGAGGAGATTATGCACATCCCAGCCTTACTTCAACATGGGGTGCTTTCCAGTCCCCTGATTTAGACACAGCCAGAAAGACTGTGTCACACAGACCAGGCCCTTAGTGTATGCAAAGACACCTTCCTGCCATTCTGCTCTGCACATCACCAGCCACATTGTTAGCATCAATTGTGGCTCACACAACAGAAAAGGAGAGGTTTTTACTTATTGACACTTGGAAACAATAACTCAGGCCCACTCTTGTCCTTAGTGCTTCTGAAGGCAGCCTTAGCTTTAGCCAGTAATTAACAAGCCTGTTGATTTAGGGTCTCTGCCCTGACCAGCCTGTTGACTTGGGTATTTATTATTCCAAGGAGCTAGTTTTCCCCAAAGCTGGGGGGAACTATCAGTCATCTTGCATTGGGCAACAAATTTCTCATCACAGCCCTTTGTAATGCAAAGCCAAACTTCTTGACCCTTTTGCTTAATCTAAGTTATTACAGCATCAATAAGAATTGTGTGGCACATGCCAAGGCAGGTCAGTTGGCTCAGAGAGCAGTTGTAAAAGCTCCAAAAACCCACTGAGGTCTGTTTTCAGTCGTGTCAGAGAGCAGGATCTGCAAGAAATGCTTGTAGACAACTCATCTCTGAAGTCAGAGCAGGTTTCATGGGGAAATATATTCTGCTTAGTTAGCCATCTGAAAAATTTACTTACACCATGAGAGAGGTCTACAGAGTTGCCCCCATTGCAGTAGTATGACACCTCCAGGCTCTTCACCTTCCCATTCTTCATGAAGCCAACCTGTGAAACCAAATCAAAATCAGCATTTTGTTTGTCTACAAACCCTTCTGTTCTGTGCTTCCTTCCAAAACCTGAACAGCCCTCATAGAGGCAAAAGGGCAAGCACAGGCAGCTGAGGAAGCTGGGGGAGCATCAGTGTCATAGTCAACAGGGGCAAAGCCTTGTTTTCATGGAAAAGGGATTAATTTAATGCTGAGGTCACAAGAAATAAACCATTCAAGCCAAAAAAACTTCTGGAGCACTGTAGCAGGAAAAATCTTCTCTATAACCCAGCTGATCTGATCAGCAGTGAAACAGCCAGAGGAGCAATTTTTTCACAGTATCTTACTACTCTCTGATGATTCAGGTGACAAAATACATCCAATCCAGAGGTGTGCCTACCTTGTACCTCCCCAGGAAGGGATGTCTCCCCCCACTGATCAGCATGTCTTCATCTCTATCCAGCATGCACCTCACTGGGCGCCCAGATCTGTTAAGGGATAAATGCATCAGAAAAAGCCTGAAACACACAGCACAGGTCCTGCAAAGCAAGACTCCTCTTTTTAGTGAGCATCCCAGAGTGGCAATGGGGAGTCAGGGGTAAGCTGCTTGGTTTTTGTGTCTAATCTAACCACAGTTTAGATTCATTCCTGAGCTTTTAGGGGTTTGAGAAGGGTGTGTTTCTGTTCAGTGGCCCTTCCTAGGGAAAAGTCCAAAACTGGAGCTTGAAGAACAGCAGAGAGTGGTGCAAGGCTGGTGTAGTAGAGTTGTGAGCAAGGAAGAGACTTTTATACCTTTGTTATATGAAACAACAAGCACAGCTAGTGCCAGATTTGGAAAGGGTTCAGGTGAAGTAGAGAGGAGAGGCAGGTAATCTGAGATACAAGAGTTTTCAGAGAGCACCAAAGGACCACAAAAGGAAGGGCTTTTCCCCACCCTTTTGCTCCAGTGCAAATGATACTCCAGAAAGAGGCAGGTTTTTTGTGTCTGAAAGAAAAAGCCTTGTTCCCCATGACTTACTTGGAGGCTGCAACAGCCACTACAGATGTCAGAATGGTATTCCTGGTCTCTTTTCCTCCAAACCCTCCTCCCATCCTTTTCACTCTCACCACGATCCTGTTTGAAGGCACTCCCAAGGCATTAGCAGCAAACTCCTGAAGAAAAACAGAACAGGAGAACATGTTCAGAGCTGAGCCTTTCTGCAACCACTGCACCAGTGCAGATACTCTGCTGGATTGCAGGTCCTGCTGTGGGATTTGATGCACTTGGGAGCATTAAGGCCAGTATCTGAGGTTCTTCAGCTGGCAGAAACAGGTTTAGGAAGAGACTGACATGAGATGAGGTTACCAAGATGTAGGTCTCATTTAGCACAGGGTTTAACCACCATGCCATTCTGGCAGTTCTCCTCACCCACACTACTAATCTATATTACACCTCATCTCTTTCTGACATGTCATTCAACCTCCATGCCTCCTGAGCAGCTGGCACCCTCTCCTGAAAGGGTTAAGCATGGAATCCCTGGTGACAAAGATCTACTGCCTACAGAAATCTCTCTGTCACCTGCAAGTGGACTCAGAACATCAGTAGGATGGATACAGACTTGAGATCCCATACCCAATTCTAAACCTATGTGGTTTTTTTTATTCAAGACAAGATAGGACTAGCTGTAAAACCATCACTGATCTGGTCTGGAACTGAGAAAACAAATGCCTTTTAGGCAGCAAGGTAATGAGACTGTACCTGTGTCTTCATGAGGTTTTGGGTTGACACAAAGAGTTCCATCTCACCATCCTCCCCCTTGGGCACAGCCAGTGTACAGTGAGTTTCCAGATAGAAATGCTCCTGCCCACCAAGATACATCTCTCCTAGAAAAGAAATACCCCAAAGATAGGGTGTTCCTAATGTTAGAAGGTGTGACCCAACATATGCTGTATGCAAAGCTACTGCCTGTTTGCCATGTGTTAAATGACAGCCTTCTGCCCTGCCCAGCACTGGATATCCCTACTTCTAGAATGCACATTTTTGTTTCAATGTTTAAAGAAAAAAGAAAAAAAAATACAAACCCAGCAGCAGTAAAAAACAACCACACACACACACACAAAATTAGAACAAAAATAAACAACCAACCACCAACCTCCCCAAGCAAACAAACCAAACAAAGAAAAATCAAACAAACAGAAATGTCACATTTTCTAGAGCTGCTCAGTCCAAAACACTAGCATTGCAAAAATAAGCCTGCACACCAGCACAAGCCATTGAGATGCAGTGTTTGATGCCTTTCAGGCTGCCCTGATAACACCACTGAGATGAAGGATAAGAAGGAATCAAGCACAGTCTAGCCAAGCAGATAAAATACAAGGTTACAGACTCCAGAAACAGGAGAACAAAAATAGAAACCCAAACTGCCTTAAGATTATCTAACTGGGAACCAACTGTTGCTTCACATGGCTCTTTCCCAGGATGTCTTACCTGGAAGTGCTGAGGGCACAATTTCCAGTCACACTGCACACTATTAAATGTCATAACCAACCTCCTGGCTCAGTCATGGCCCTGATCTCTTCAGCTGGCATGAAAATGAATATTCAAAGCAGTTCTCAAAATCCTCTCTTCCTTTTCTTCAACTCAGGAAGAACAGAGCAGCTGCCTGGGTTAGGTACCACCAGTGAGAAATGCTCATTTGGGTGAGATGATGCCCAACTCCAGTACACAGCAGGGGACTTTCTCTTGTCCTCTTGAAGGGGTGGGTCTGGCACTCACACAGCACTGCAGCCTTCAAATAACTTATTCTTCTAGCAATTTCTGCCTTGCCTGGCACTGTGTTTTCATTTCGTATAGCACAGTACACTAGAGCAGGGAGCTTAAGGCACCTTTGAAGCACCAGCACCACTCACTGACTGCAGAGGGAAGTCCCAGCAAAGGGACTTTACAAAAAGCAACAAGTGACAGACCTGGAAATGGGGGTTTCAGTTCTGACTCCCTCCTTCCCTCACAGGGAGGTGAGGGGGGAATGCTTCTCTGTCATCTTTGAGCATAATTCCTTCACATCTGTGACTGACTTCTCTTCCCTTTCAGACCTGAGAGGGATGCAACACCCTCTTATAAATAAATAGCTTGGGATTTTCCTCTCAGCAGGTATTGACTGGTGATACCTACACCAAGCAATGACAGGATATTCCAGTTCACAGCTCTGGCCCTTCTAACTCATACAGATTTTAGCAATCATCAGCATCTGCTTTTGTTTATCTATATATCTTCAACCTGCTTGGCAGACTCTGACTGAAAAGGCACACCAAAAAAAACAACAACTCATCCTCAAAGTCCATCACTTAGTGTTGAGAAAGTGTTACAGGGCAGTGCCTTGTTCTTCATGGTACCTACAGTGCTGGTAGATCAGGTTTTCAGAGTCATTTGTGTCTCATTTTCATAAGATGCTACTGTACACCAGTGAAAAAAAATCACTTTGCAGAATTCTTGCTTAAGAAAAATGTGTCCTTACACTGGAGGGGAGTGTTTACAGGGGCACAGCTGGGAGCATCTATGTCTCTGAAACTGAAATTAAGTTTTGCACAAGCTATTTGTATATAAACAGTTGAAACAATGTGAAATTAGTTTAGCCCTGCAAGCTTTACTTTCATGAGGTGAGCATCATCTGCATGGAAAGGAGGCTGATAGTTTGGCTTCTTTGGTCAGAAACTATCCTATTTTAAAAGATGTATTAATGCTTATTCTCACCTTCCAAAATGTGATCAGATTCTTCAAATCCTTTCTTGACATCTCCCTTCTTAATCCTCTTTATAGACTTAAGAAAGGATTGTTTCTCAATAGCTTCCTAGGAGACATAATGACATTTTTGTGGAAGTGGAGTGAAAACAAAGCTTACTCTGGCTGAAGAAGAAATATTCATGATAAAAAAAGCACAATAACTTACCAGACACTAAATATGATAATAGCCAGATGACTTGGCATAAAGCAGTATAAAAGAAACTTTGGCAACACAGGGATTTCACAATAAACACCATCAAGGGACAATCTTTGATTGTTACTTGTGCCCCATTTTACATTAGAGACACAAAGACCTATTTTACTTTACACACCTCAAGGTCTGAGCCACCAGAGCTGACTTACAACTTAGCTAAGGATAATCTATGGCCCAGAAGGGAGGAAAAATAAAGAAAAATAAAAAGGAAAAGATAAAAAGGAGAAAAAGGAAAGAGACTGGAGAAGAAAACTAAATGTCTCAGCCAGGGTAAGAACTTCTGCAGCAGTTCACTTCTCAGCTAATGTGCAATAACATTGTACATTAGTTTTACAAATGTATTTCTCTTTTGCCAAAACTGTAGCTTTCCATAATAAAAAGAACCCACAGAATGGTCAAACAAAGCAAACAAACCCAAACAAAAGTTTTTTGGCTCCACTCTTTTTCCCTAGAAGCCTCAGAAAAGTTCTCACAAGCTGTGAACCTATAATTCATACAAACCAAAAGCTCTGCCCACAGATAACAGTACCCATGTCTGTACCAGACAATGCACAGAACACAATTCACATTAGAAAATGCACTTTTGTGCTGAGCACAGTGTATCTACCAGAGTTGGGTTTATTTGGTTTAGCTTTAAGTAACCCAGAACAAGCTAATGGACTTGCAATCAGTACCACAGCAAAGGTGTGTCCTTTGGATATTTAAATATACAAATTATTCCTCCTGTCCATATGCTGCTGCAAACACAAAGGCTGACAAAACATGTGGCTGAAAAACCACATGTGGGAAAGCACAAGCACCAGGGGGGCCCAACCTAACTCCAGAAGCAGATGGGAGCATCTTACCTGAATTGTGACAATAGGTTTGAGCTCTTCATACTTAATCTTCACAGCTTTAGCTGCTCTTCTGGAATGTTCTTGTGTGTCTGCAAGAACTGCTCCAATGATGTGACCAACACAAGTGACCTACAGGCAACATTAGGATCTATCATCATTTGGTGGAACCCAGAGGCTCATGAAAATTCTCTTAATCTGGTGCTTTGGGTCAGTTTTTCAACTGTTTTCAGATCAGCGTGTTTAAAATCAAGGGAAATAATTTTCCTCAGAGAAGGGAACAACTTTGGACAGTAACCTGGTGAGTGAGCTTGTCCCTGTGTTCTACTCAGAAGAGAAGAGTGAAGGTAACACAGAGGGGCACAGGCCTTGTTGAATTTGGCACTGAGGTTTCTAGTGACTCCAGTGCAGCCAGGATTTCTCTCCGTGTAAGGTAGAGGACTTCAGTGGACAATGAGATATCTTATCTTAATCTCTTAAGCAGTGGGAGTGAAAAAGACTGTTTTTAAGCACATACCACATCCTCAGCAAAGACAGTCTCATCGTTAGCAATGCCAGTGATGTTACTGCCTGGGACATCCTTGGCAGACACAAAGCACACAAACCCAGGCACACTCTGGGCTTCAGATGCATCCACAGAGCTAAAGAAAGGAGGAGAGGCAGGGTTATTATTTCTCATTTTCCTTTTTTGTCAGCATTGACAAGATAAAATACATTTTCAGGCCTGGTTCCCTGCAGTCTGGCAATGCAAAAGAGAATTCTGTCACATGAATATCATGTGTGACCAAGCTAGAAAGGGCAACAAATTAGGCTAAAATCATTTGGGATCCATATGATAATCCTGACTGAGTCTGCTCACCAGCCTGCTCCTTTCAACTATACTGGTTAAATATCTTTTCCCCAAGACACAGTTGAATTTCCATTCACCACGTGTCAAGATCCAGTGACACCCTTTACCAAAGCCAGATTGGTGTCAGGAGCAATGTGCAATGAATTGGAATTCCCACTCATGCCAAAACCCTCTCCCTCACCCACAATTGGACAGGGCAATGTTTTCTAAGCCACCAGGCACTGGATGATCCCACCACCTGAAACTCAAAAGCAACACTTACAGGATCTTGGCGTGGGCTTTGGTGCTGGTCACCAGTGTTAGGTAGAGTTCATTCTCATAGTGAGGGATGTCATCACAGTAAACAGCTTCTCCACATGCTTGTTTGGCTGCTGACACGTGCACCAAAGGCCTGCCCACCATGTCTTCAACTGCCTGCCCTCTGGGCACTTCCTGGAGGAAAACACTTGTCTGACTCCTACTGCAAGGGTTGCAGGGGATAGAAGCATTGATGGGGAAGAAAAAGGCAGCAAGAGACATTCTAGGGAGATGGGGTATGGGATGGGGGCTCAGTCTTGTGGGAAAGGAAAAGATGGAGTGGTTCCACAGAGGGGGCTGTAGAGAATTAAGGGATTTGGGTTTTGAAACTCCTGTGGAAGAGAAGAGGTGGATGCGACAGCTTGCATAAAAGGTTCAAGCTCTGAAGGCAGCTTCTACTCTCAAAGATGAAGAGAACAAGTCACTAAAAGAGAAATAGAGGAGATATATCCTGAATGTGAAGCTTGAGAGATGCATAGAAAGGCAGGCTACAACTGGAGAAAGCAGAAGGGAAATTTTAGTTTGCATATGGAGCTGGCTGCAGGAGAAAAGTGCTACCCACAGCAATCCTTATGAATCTGTACTCATCAGGAACAGTTTGGGGCAATGACAGGAAAGAATATTGTATCCTAAAGCAAGGAAGGGACTGAGACCTAAAGACAAGCCTTATAGAAGTTTGTGTATTGTCCCATAGTCAAGGAGACAAGGAGCTAGGAAGCCAAGTTTGGGACAGAGGAAAGGTTGAGTCTCCAGCATGCAGGCACTGCTACTTACTTGGAAGAGTTGGGCATTTGCAATGGGATCTTTGTGAAACAGCTCCGTGGCGCTGGTGTAGTTTGAGGGGATGGGCTCACACAGACTTTTCTGCCAGAGATATATTAAAGAACAATCATCACCCCTGTCAGTCCCTCTCTCACATTCCCCAGTTGCCCAGGCTATTCCTCCATTCTCCAGGAGATAATCCATCTTCTACTGGGCAGGAAGCAAATAGGGCTCAGGCTTTGTGAACGAATAGCCACAGACCCACAAAAGCAGTTGCAATGTAACAAGGGGGAGAAGTCCAGGAATCCTCCAGTGAACCCACAGATCAGTATCCTTCCACAGCAAGGTGAGGATGCCATGAGGAAGCAATCAGGAAGATACACTAGTCCCTGTTAGGCAGGTATGGAGTAGAGCAGCTCTCACAGCTGTTGCAACACGGAGTTTGTTATCAGGCACAACTCTGCTGGAATCTGAACCCTCCCCATGCCTTCCCCACCAAGACAGGTTCTCATTCCCCAAACGTGCCTTCCCCACAGCACTCACAGTGGTGCCACTGTGGCTCTTGGTCAGTTTCTGAATGACTGTCAGGTAGAACTTGAAGAAGAAGCTGAGCGTGAGCGTGCGTCGGAATTCCACCATCCCACCAGGAGCAGAGGGAGACAGATCCATCTCACCCGCCAGCAAGCGACAGGCATCCTGCAGCAGCTTCTCATTCCAGTCTCTGCAAGGGAACAGAGGTGACACAGAGCCCTCCCTCAGCCCTGAACATCACCAGGGCAGGTTAGTTCTTCTGACACAGCAGCCCCACGAGCTCGCAAGCAACAGCCACGTGTTCTCTCTCTGTTTATACTGCACGGGTCAGCTTGGCTCTCAGCTTAGAATCATAGAATGTTAAGGGTGCTAGAAGATCATCTGGTTCAACCCCCCTGCCAGAGCAGGATCACCCAGACACACATCTAGGTGGGTCTTGAGTGTCTCCAGAGAAGGAGACTCCACAACCTCCCTGGGCAGCCCCTTCCAGGCTCTGTCATCCTCACTGTGAACAAGTTTTGCCTTGTGTAAAAAAAAATCTTGGCTTCATGTCATCTTTTCTAAAGAGGAATGATAAAATATAAGATCTGAAGATAAGATATAAGCATATATCTTATAAGCATTATATGATACAAGCACAGATTTCTCAGTTCAGTTTGAAAGAAAATCAGTGCCCACTTCAGAGGAATGAATTTAGCAAGGAAGTCCTCTCTGGATGAGGATTGACATGGATCTTTGAGGCTGAGTGCTGGAGGAAGAAAGGCAGCACACAAAACACAGACTGCTGCAGAAGTGCAGTGCTACTGCTTCCCCTTTCTCCTTCCCTGTACTATCTGAGAGGATTTAGAGGTAAAAATTAGCACCATTCCCTTAAATAACCTTTTTATCCCAGAAAAATTCCTACCTGCCAGTGAGCTCCTGGCAAGTTTTTAGTGCAAGGATGGTTGTAGGAGCCATCCCTCCATAGCTGAGTTTGATCTCCTCCACTCTGTTGGTGCCATCCTGGAACAGGACCCTCATCCCACAGGTCACAATGGCAATGTCATCCTCCCGTCGGGAAGCCTGCTTGAAAGCTGAGAAGTATTCACCCTAGAAAACAGGAAAATATTCCTTTATTCTCTGCCTTGGCATGCTCTGGAGTACAAATAAGGACAAGCTCTCTCTCTATGGATTCGTGGACTGTTCCAGGGAACTGTATCTGGCTGATACCTCTTGAAGGGCCAAGCAGGACATGTTTGTTCAGGCAGAGCTGTATCCTTTAGTATAATTCAATGATTAATTCTAATGTATTAGATCAGTGATTAATAACCAGCTTAGGGCTGGGTGGGAAATGAGCTTTGACAGAGATGTGTTCATACTCGTATTTTTCCATATCTTGAGAGGAAGATCTTTTTTTGTACATGAACAAGCTTACCCCAGCAACTTTTTCTTTCTCCCAGGCTGCTAAGCTGGAAGCTTAATCAGTAAAACTCATATCCTAAGCCCTTTCCCTTCAGAAGTCTTTGAATTCTGCAAGAACTAAAATCCATCATCAGAAATGTCTCAGTTCTAGAATAGAACAGGTTAATTAATATAAGACTACTTCAATCCGTTACTGAAAATTCAAATATCACTATCATGAATCCTCTGCTGGTCTCCACAGAGCAAGGACTGTCTTTTAAATGCAACAGCAACTACAACCCACAGAACTCAGCAGCTCTTCTATGAAGAGTAGGAGTAAATAGGAGATTAACACTCCACCAATATATATTGAGTGATGGTGTCACCCTGGAGTCACAACACAGGCAAGTTTTTCCCCTTGCCTGTCCTGCAGATGATGACAAATTGCTCTCCAGGCATCCTGCAGCCTGAGAGGAATCAGATCTGATGTCTTTGCATGGCCCTTCTGAAGAGTTTTCTGCCAAGTTTCTTCTCTAATAGCTTAGCCAAGTGACTCTGCAGAGCAGAGCAATCTGTTCCATTAATTATTTCTAATCAGAAGGGGAGAGCAATTCGTTCATTATTGTAAAGGACAATTTCTCTATTGTTGGCAGTGAGAACAGTTTCAATGAGAGATATGACTGAAGGGTGTGTTTCATTCCCTGAATTCAAGTGATTAGTGGGCAGGCAGCAGATAATAGCAGAGGAGCATCAGTAGCACCCTCCTGGTGAGGACATTCTGCCACTCTGCTTGTGAAACCAATTAGCTTTCCAAGAGGAGAAGCAGCAGCCTCTTCTCTTACTGCAGAAAAACCTCCAATAACATGACTGCAACAAGAGGGCAACATTTGCCTTTCTCCTCACAAGACACCTCAGTTTTCTCAGTAGAATCCTGTGGGAGAAAAGGCACTTGCTCTTTTTCCTCAGTGCAGGTAAGGGAACCATCACATCAGCTGCCCTACCTCTTGGTAAAACAACGGAGCATGTCCTCTCCAAAATATCACATGGGAAGTTTCTGGGAGTTAGTTACTCTCACAGGAAAACCAAGCAACCCTTACTTTTAAGGGCTGCATACTAGGGACTTAGATTAGCTTTCCCTCTCCCCTTCTGGACAAGATGCAACACCAGGTAGGAGAACATGAAGAAATCCACAGGCTCTAAAAGATTCACAGGAATTATTCACAATTACAAAGCCATTGTTTCCATGCCATTGTTATCAGTCCACTACTCTGGAATATAGAGATTATAATGGATGAAGAGAAGAAGATATTAATTTAAATTAAGACTTCATGACCACTTTCTGTCTCTTCAGCAGGTCAAAAATTGTGATACTATGACCCTACAATGTCAATACTGAACTAGTGGGAAAAAATTGTTTTCCAAATAGAAATATACAGGGCTTTGTGATACCAGTCTTTTTTTTTTTTCTATGTAAAAATCAGTAAATATATGATCCACAATGCTACTATAATAAAAATTAACTAATATGTGATAGAGAAAAATATATACAGGGAAAAGGACACAAAAAACTGATGGTCTCTAAGTGAGTAATAATGCAAGTTGTGCATAACATCTGTCAACATTATCTGGAACATGAGGAATGTTTTTATAGTCCAGAAGAGAAAGAGAGTTGCTAAATAAAAGCTATGTCCTGTTCTAGGAATGTTTTGTTATATACAGAAAGCTAAGTGTTAGCTTTTCTGGAATTTGTTTATATTTTATCTTCAGTCCAATGAGCTGTTTCTTTTTCTAAATGCTGTCTTTGCTCAGCTGCAATCTCCTACAAGCATAGACTCAAAAAAAACCTTTATTCCCTGAATATCTGAAAATATTTGGCACACAAACTAGCAGGAAAAAAAAAAAAAGAAAAAAAAAGATGTTACCTCCTCTCCCTTAGCACTGTGTGAGAAAACCTGCCCTGAGCTCAGTCTCTCCATGGTAACACTGAATTGTGTGAAGCACTGAATTTCCGCAGTCTAATTCTTTCTGTTGTTTGGCCAGTGTGACAAGAGTTTTAAACAAAGAAACCAAACAAACTACAAAAACAAACCAACCAACCCCCCAAAAAAGTGTGGTGACACAGCCCTGCTTCTATTTTCTGCAAGGAAATCACAGTTCCAGCACCTTCTGACATCCACTGAAGAACTTTAGTCCTCCTGACTTCATGTTTGTGAGCAAAGATCAGCCAAGAAATCATGAAGGTGAGAGTTGAAAAGTTGCTTTAATTTTTCAGATCAGTGAGCTGCAGAGAACTTAGGGACAGAGACATTGCCCTGCTGCTAAACACTTGTTTTGTGAAGTTGCAGTGTCATCTGGATGAAGATGATTAGGGGAGTGGAGCATCTCCCTTATGAGGAGAGGCTGAGAGAGCTGGGGCTCTTTAGCCTGGAGCAGAA
>JANHGL010008242.1:89277-115794 GCA_024611195.1 Ceyx melanurus | reverse complement strand
CTATCAATATGTTAAAGGTGAGTGTAGGGAGGATGGAGCCAGACTCTTCTCAATGTCATCCAATGACAGGACAAGAGACAGTGGGAGCAAGTTGGAGCACAAGAGGTTTAGGGTAAACACAAAGAAATATATAAATATAAATACTGTGCAGAATGCATCCAGGCTGGCCAATATCTAACAAACTGAGGTCTGTATTCTTAAGGGTATCTGGATTTGTCACACAATTAAATCACCCTTTTTAAAATAAACAACACACCAACCTATGAATAGCTATTATAACATTTCGTACAACGTTCAAAAAGCTGTTTTGCACTAAACATGCTGTGTTTTAATGCTCAAAGCCATTTTATATTATCATATGACTTTCTTAAAAAGCACTATGGCATAAGTGCCAGTGAAGAGAACAATATAAATTAAAATGTGACAATCATGATACAATTATTTTGTATGTTTTCATTTTACCTCTGTGCTGATTTTCAAAAAATTCTGGTTTCATAAAAACATAACTCTTTTTGATGCCTTTTGCTGCAGGTGGTTGTGAGTACATTGACATTTATGTTTTCATCAGATATTTTTCTCCTTCATGTTGCTTATGTTTCTCATTCTGTGAAAATGGGGAAAAAAATCTGGCAGGAAATGAAAGGAAATGTGCCCTGAAAGCTTCACCAAGCATGGTATTAGTTTAGAAGTCTCAAGTAACATAATCTTTTGGCTGGAAATATGTCATAGAATCAGATGTACTCTTCTATTCTCTTCTACTCTAAACAGAACTTGAGTGATTTTTCTGTAACCTGTTGACTGCTACTTTTGTAGATTAGTATAATTGTGGATGGATAGAGTAAGACCTCATCTTTCATGAATTGATACCTGTTCACAACTCTCTATATTTACTGTGTATGAGTGTTAGTAAGAGAAGATAAAAATACAAGATGGCAACTATTGTTTTAGTAGTAATTAAAAGCAATAGGCATCACAGAAGAATAATTAGCAACGTTTTTTTACCACAGTCATCTATAATCGAGTTAAGAGCAAAAAGCTACTAAAGCAGAGGTGCAGCCATTCTACAGTATTTCCCTTCATGTAAATACTCACATGTGGCACACTGAATTTAAGGAAAAAAAAAAAAGTCAAAGATGTATTTTTAAATTAGTATGTCACAACAGCAAGCATGAAGGCAAATGGCACAAGTTAAAAAAACCCCAACAGTCCATAAACCACACCCCCCCATCTTGTTCCAAGACATGTATGAATGTATCAACACATAACAGGTCTTGAAACAAGCCCTACCTCTCTGTTTAGAGAATAGGAATAGGATTATTGCACTGCAGCAAAAATAGACTTTTAATAGGTGAAATAAAACTATGGTCAGGAAAAGTAATTTTAAAAAAATATACCCAGTATTGATCAGCTTTGCTATGACATTTATTTTTCCATTAACTTTTGTTAATATACCTCAGAGTATATCATTAACCAAGCTCAGAACATATGGTCTGAATATCTCATATTTGCTGACATGGTTATATTTATTTCAAGTATTTTTGTTAACAGCCATGTGCCAATTCTGCTGAGAATGAAGACATGAATTATGATAAAGTTCAATCATTCTTCCTGGTGGCCTCAGTTTGTTTATATCCTGACAATGTACAGTTATGCCAAACAACTTTTGTTTTACAGGGCCTATCTCAACCCCTATAAAGTAGAACATCGGCAAGAAAATAGTGCAAAGTTTAGGAAGAGAGAACAAAGTTAATGGTGTATTTACAAGACATAAGTGCAGCAAGTATTTTTAGTGTTTTGTAGTACAGCTTTAGAATGCTGGTTTTAATCTCTTTATGTTTTGAAACACTTGATACTTTTCAGTGGTGGTACAAACTTCTTCATAATATATTTATCTTACTTTTATTTGCTGCCCCTTCAAGGCCCTTTAGGAGTAATTAGAGTTCCCCTGAGTTTCATGGACTTGCTGTTGAAAGCTGCTGCTTAGAAAATTAAGCCAAATTGTTTAGAAATAAAAAGATGTCTGCCAGGAACTAAAGTAACTCTGCACTATAAATAATGGTAATATTAGTAGTTATATAATTACAAAAGGAAGAGTAGGTTTTAGTCTCAGTTTACACAGTCACATCAAAATATTGAAGCTTATAAAAGTGATTTTAGCGTAACCTGCATTATCATGACTAGATCTAATCTCAAACACTGAATAATTTAGCACTTGTAAAAGAGGCAATATTTTTTTAAAAAAATCAGTCTTCTCTTAGGCAATAAATTCAAAGACAGATAAGGAACAGGGTGTATGCCTGTTGTATTGCTGAAACTCAGCAATGGCACAACTGATTGCATGACCAAGTTATGGGTTAAATACTACTGTAGTCAGATGGGATGAAGTCTTTGTGGTATTACCTCTGCCTACTTGTGTTGAGAAATGATTCACTGAGAAACATGTAAGAAAACACGTGGTTTTTGTGACAAATTTACCAACAGTGTAGAGATTAACAGAATGGTATCTCTTTCTTAAATGGTTAGAAAATCTGTGAAGAATTGTGCTTATCCATTGAAGAATTAGTGCTTATCCATTGTGTAGCTCTTGAGAGATTCAGTCATGCTCCTATAGTTTAGGAAGAGTTGGGGGTAAATTGCTCAGAAATAAGATATATTTTCCTGCAGATATACTTTCCATTGCTATTTCATACAAACCAGATGGAATCTCCATAAGAAAGTATTTTGCAACTAATTCTTGATCTCACCTATATGAAAGCTATTGTATTATAGATAATTACTCGTTACTACGATTGATATGTGACTGGGTTATAAAGAACTAGAAACCTCTAATTAATGAAATTCATGTGAAGAGATGCAGGAATCTGATATGGCAGTCTGTAACAAACTTTTTACTGATTATACTAAATAGATAAATATCTTACATATACTTCATATTAATGATGTATTACATTAGGTTTTGATTAGGCTTAATGAGATTTACTTTGTCTGCAACAGTGCTCAACTTACATCAAAAATTACAGAAATGGAATAAAATGAAAATATTCTCCTTTAGTTTGGTTGAAATGGCCTTAATTTATATTATTATGCAGCCCATTGAGTTCTTTGAAGAACATCCAAGCTGTTTCCACACTTATTTTTATAGGGATATGGTTTAAATAAAAGGACTATCAGAACTGTTCTTGTTTTCAGCCACATACATTGTCATTACTGGCAGACTATCATCCCATTCCTTTGAAATTAGAAATGTTTGTCACGTATCGCAGGTTTCAGCCACGTTTTTCTGTGAATTCTAATTAACGTGCTATATTTAATGAGCTGCCCTGAATTTTTTCTCTTTTTTAATGAATATTTCCAGTACCTGCTTTAGGATTCAAAGATATCATACAGGGGTATTGCTAAAAACATCCTGATTTTTCTACATCAGCCATCACTTTGTTCTCTTTTTGTTTGGTATTACAGTTACACACAAAGCTCTAGCCAATCAGTGTCCCTCTTGCCAAATACTATATAGTCCAATGGGGAGAAAATGTTATCCCATTCTTGTCTCTAGAATCAGAAGCAAAAAGAAAAAGAGATGCATAAAAATTCACAACAAAACAGAGCAGATGAGCAGTAGGCAAATGTTAGTGCCTGGAGTCCTATGGCAGCCTAACCACAAAATCAGCAGGAGGCTTTGCTCTCCTGCCTGCAGATTGGATGCAGCTCACTGGGATACGTTTTAGGAGAGGCCCCACAGGCATTGGCAGGAGGCAATAGCTGAGCAGACTGGTTGGGGTTCTGGTACCACATTCTTTTTCCATCATGTTGTCTTTTCATTTCACACAATTAAATTCCTCCCCTGACTCTTGACCAGGGTGTCTGTTTTGATACTGGACATAAAAGCAGTTTCAGATCCCTGGATGACACTTTTTTATCAGAGGAGAGGGGTTGTTTTTTTCTGGGTTGCCTGACAGGTACACAGCCTAGGTGTGATGGTAATAGCCCTGTGCTACCTTAGAACTGGGTCTTGGAGACATTGGGCTTAGAGGCTCTGTTGGGTTATGAGCCAAGAAAAAACCCTCTAAAGGACACTTCTAGGCAGCAACTTTAAGGTTGCTTTAATATATGGATCAGGCTGGAAGGGTCATTTACATTTTCTTCTCACCTCAGTTACACAGTGAACTTTATAACTTGTACACCCTTGATATTTAATTTGGGGACGAGTTTCTCTAAGAGAGATGATTTGAAGAGACCTTTTCCATTCAAATTAATTTGGATTTTGATTTATTTCTCCCAAACACAGCTTAAAGCATTTTCAGTAAAGGTAGTTATTTTTAATATACCTTTGATACAGATATATTGCATTTTAACTGAAAAGCTGATCTAAAAGTACATTTCTTATACTAAAATCAAATGTTTCCAGCAAGAACCACATTCCCCTTAGAATTCTGCCTTAAATTAAACCATATTTTTAGCCCTGAACGCTTTTGTAGAGAAAATGTTTTCATCAGCTTTCCCTGCACACAGAAATTTCTGAAGAACAGTGTGGTTTACTCTGAAAGGAACATCTGCATCCATATGGAGAATGGCAACCTGTGAGTCCATGCTGGCACTGATTTAGCCAGCATGCTGGGGAAGATTACAGATATGCCAAATTGTTAACAGGAACATGTTGATCCAAATTGCCTGCTAAGGGGCAACAGCCACTATTTCAGTCCACAGCCAGCAAGAGATTGAACTGAAGCTGTGGCCTTTTAGTTAATTATAGACCAATTACTTCATCTTCAGATACAGAAGGATGAATTTCAGCCACAATATATTCCTCGGATGGTAACAGAATGCCAGCCTCTTATTTACTTTGTATGCAGCATTCAGTTAAAATTAATTTCCTACACTAGAATCACTAAGTATTATTATTAAAAAAAACAACTCATGGGCTTGTAGATTTTGTTGCTATTATGCCATGTACTAACTGAACTTCTGGGAAAACTAGAATGAAGCCCAGGAAGTTTCACTAGACTGATACAGGAAAGCTACTTATAGCAAAGAGGGGGAGGCTGTTGCCCCTGTGGAACTGTTGGATTTTTGCCACTAAAAACCAAACACTGGTACGACTACTGTAGGTTGTTTGGGTTTTTTTTTACATTGTCCAACAGTTACCTGCAATTTTGCTGTCTTAAGAGTCTTCTTTTATGGTAGTTATGAAGAAATACATATCGATGTGATCAGTAACCACTAGAGTTTGCATAATTTATGTATCTTTTAATTGCATGAAAATATGAAGTAACATTCTGTGAGGGTGGCCAAGCACTGGAGCTGGTTGCCCACAGAGGTTTTTGAGTCACTATGCTTGGAAATACTCAAAACCTGACTGAGCAACCTGCTCTAGGTGACCCTGCTTCAGGCAGGGGTGTGGACTAGATGATCTCAAAGGCCCCTTCCTACATCAGTCATTCTGTGACACTGTGATTCAGAACAACTGTAGGCCATTGGCTCTTTATTTCCCTTCATTCACTCATATGATTCATCATTATGAAAGCTCTACAAGGTTTGATAACCAGCAGGATAAAATCCATGTACTTCTTAGATCAGTAATTTCATGCACTATCTCCTCCTCAGGGCTGTCTCAGCATGTTTTGTCAGTTCAATTTAATTTTTGAATAGATTGATTTATTACTTAGTGCTAAATCATAGCACCTTTCTGTTCCCTGTTTTCTGCTTGTATGTCTAGATATTCATCCCAAGGTGGATCTTCACATAAATGTTTGGGAGAATGGAACTCTTTTAAAATGCTATTGATAGATACTGAATTGTCTAGTCTTTTAGTGCACCAGTGTGGTCAAATGTGAAGTCCTTTGGGACTCAAGAAATATTAAAATATCCTTCATTTATGATTCTTTTTAACAGAATATCTCACATGTTCTTTTTGTTACCAGTAAACTGAAATATGCCTATGTATTTTAGATAAACCAGAAGTCAAGGCTTTAATTTCTAAATTTTGTTGATGTGAATGATAAGGTTTTTTAATAAGTAGCAAGATTTCTGCAGACTTGGGTTGGGAACAGAGACTGGGACTGGAATACTGGAAAATGGAAAGAAAAACTATACCAGGAAAATATGATGAGAAGGTTTGGAAGTCCACAGAATAGATTGGTAGATATTGGAGTGGTTATGTGTAGGCAGGAGGGAGCTGTGAACCAGCTACTTGGTGAGAGACATGGAAATCAGACAGGACTAGAGAAAGGAAGAAATGGGATTGACAGACAGAAGTAAAGAAGTTTATACTTGAAATACTCCTTTCAGTACTCCTTGGAGTTCTTTCTTATTCCCTAGTTCCCTATATATTGCATACATACATCACATTTGCATTATAGATGTACATTTATAATGTCTTATTTTCAGAACTGCAACATCGTTTTCTTCTCATTGTTTATGTAATAGACAGCAATTTTAGGGTCAAAAGACATTATTTTTTAAATATGGGGAGAAATAATTAAAAATGAAGCAAAAAACCTCAGACCCTAAGTCTTTTGCACCACTTACAGCTTTTTCAGGTGTCTGTGTACTCTACTCTCTAGAGAAAAGTTTGGCAATTTTTCTGCAAGATGAGATTTGTATGTTTGCTGTGATTTTTACGGATACATACTTTCCTGATGCATCTTTGAAATGCCATTACTTTGCAGAGGCAACCACTGCCCTTTTAAATGGTTCTGTTAAAATATATTTTAGATCCCCTGCAGCATTCTCCAAGAAATCCCAGCAATAATAAAATAAGTTCCCTTAGTGAATGACTGACTTGTTAGACCTACCATTCAAAATATCAGATTTTTTTTTCTATTTTTTTTTTCTGTTTTTAGCAACACAAGTAAATACCTGTCTAGCTTTTTTCTTTATTTTCTCTTTAAACCAGAGGAGGACATTTTAAATAAATTGGAAGTAGTGTCATCAAAGAGTTTGTCTTAATACTAGCTTTATGTATGGAGCTTTTTTGTTTCTAATAAGTTACAGTAATAGCAATGAGCCAGAATCTGATCTGTTATTAAAAAAAAAAGAGATTCTGCAACAACTTTATATGTGGTTCTGAACCATTAATATATAGGATGACTTGTTATTACTTACCTTTTTATTCCCAAACAATAGTTATCCTAAGAAAATTTGTAGGGAAACCATCCTTCTCTGTTGGTTTCCTATGATATAAAAATCAATATATTTGAATACAAAACCTCTTATTTTAGAAATTTTACGATTAATAGAAGCATAGAATGAATGGACAAATACCAATATATGCACATATGCATATAAGTACTCACCTGAGTACAAAATTAAGTGCCTCTCTTGACTCATATGGTAACTGTGGAAAGTAAAATAAATTCTATATGAGATTTCAGTAGTCTTACTTAAAATACTGCAGGAAGAAATAGCATGGCATCAATGTGTACATGCAACTGAAACTCATACAAGCCATGAAGGATTTTTCTTTTTTTTTTTTTTTACATGAAAAATGATACTTAAGCTTTTAATAGAGAACCTATTAATTTTGGATATATATTAGGAAAAGGCATTTCAGCAAAAAGTGTAAGAATTATAACTCTTCAGGTGTTCTCTTTTTTTTACTTTGCAACACTGAATTTTGATTTAAGGTTTAAGCAGAAATAGTGGCTAATTACGGTCAGTTTGAAGATGATTACAAAGCTAGTCATTCACCTGCTAAAACCTTAATTTCTTTCATCTTTGTTGAAACAGCTTTTTGATGTCTACTACAGAATTTTAGATTATTTTTAAAAAAATATTACAGATGACTTGACATCCCCTTGCACATAAGGAAGCCTTTAGCAGTGTTTCATTCAAATGTATCTTTTTTCATTCATGCTTATATTTACTGAAAACTAAGGTGTTAATGCCAATATTTTGAAAGGAAAAATATTGGCTTAGCTGAAGCCTGCCTCTGCTTATGCATGTGCATGAGACAAATCTGACTCCATCTGGTAAATGTCAAGGCTATCATGGAGTAGTGACAATTCAAAGGAGACTGAAAGAAGCAGCCATGCTCCCTCTCCCTGCAATTCTAATAGCACGTCTGTGTGCACTTGTATTTTTAAGCACCTCCCTCAAGGCTGACATGACAAGAATGTTGTTTCCACCTTATCCACCTTCATAAAAAAAATATTATTGTGGTTTGGGGTTTTTTTCTTTTCTTTTTTTTTCTTATTTTTAGCATTTCTGTCATGGAAGAATATAAACACTTCAAAGTCAGCTGCATCTGTTAACTCTTACTGTCCTGCCTAGATCCCAATGGGAGGAGCTGATGAAAAACAGAGAGAAAATTGGCAATGAGTTTACAAGCCAAATGTGATGAAGGATATATATGCATACTATATTACATGAGATGATTTGGGCATGGCAAGTTGCCCATTATACTGTTTCTCCTCCCTTCTCCCACCTCTGTTTTAATGATCTTTGGAGGCTTGAGAGTAAACTTCTGAATTCTGTCATTCATGAAACAGGCTCTGTGAGGACCAAAGTGCCTTGTCACTGTACATCTTGAAAACCAACAGTATCTATACAAAGATAGAAAAATATTGCTGGATAATGCAGGATGTCCCTACTTGATTTGGTAGTCTAAGTGGTAAGAAATAATTTTTACTATAGACCCTTATTCCTTTATTGAATAAAGGTGATTGAATGTTGATTTAAACGGGGAATTTTCATACTCAACTTTTATTCTTCTCCAAAGTTTGAAGTGCTGGTGGCTCTACAACTCAACAGGTTTCTTCTTCCAAGTGTACCAAATGATATAAAAAGTTCCTCACATGATGCATGTAGATGCTCAGCAGATCACAGGCACTCCAGACCAGCAGAAAGAGTCCAAAATCCAGAACAGAGGCAGGATACCAACTTACTATTAGATTTAAGGAATTAAAAGGAAATGGTGCATTTTTTTTTCCCTTTCTCTTCCTTTCCTTTTCTAGCCTGTATTTTAATACATATTCTAATCATCCAATCTAAAATGCATAATGCAGCTCAAGGCCAGCCTTTTTCCTACTGCTCACAAAGCAGTCAGCTATTCCATGACATCAACTACTTGAAATGATCCTCTGCTTGATTATTTGGTTGGTTATTTGGGGGTAATATTGGAAATATTAGACTTGTTTGAGAATATAAATCATATACTGCCAGACAGATGGAAGTTCGCCTTTTCCAAAAATATAAAATATATGACTCATTTTTATCTTTGGTTTTCCACTGTAAAGAATGAGTGTCAACTTCCTGTGTAATTTTGATTTGTTTATCCAGCAGTTTTGTTTGTCCATGCAGTTTTCTCTTTGCCAGTTGTGGTCTATATTTGGTTTCCATAAAAGGTATGTTTTCTTTGAGGCTATCTTTTTTTTACAGCTGCCAAAACCACAAGTGATGCACCATTACTTGGACTTTTGTTCTTAATTTAAACTTGGCATAGTGGCCCCCTCTGGTGTAAAACACGAAACAAAATCCTTTCTGACATAAAAGCTGGGAGGTAACTCCTTCGTTTGAGATTGTGTGTGGGTTCTGTTGTAAGGAGTGAGCTTTTTCTACTATCCTAGTATTGGGAAGGGTGGAGACAAAGGATGAGGCTAGAATATTTACCTGATTGTTAAATATTTACTGGGGTCAGTCCATTTTTGCTGCAAATTCTGTTATCTGGAATATAAATGTTAAAAGTTGAGGAAGCCACAGTTCATTTTGAAGAGAGTGTTCTATCTAGAGCTTTACCAACTCTTTTTCCTAATCTGAATGACATTGTTGTCTTGGAGAAAACTGGAGATATGTGAAAGTGGAAAAAAAAGCAGTTCCAATTGCTAAAACAATCACATGTGAATCTCCCCAGTAGCAATGGTAATAACAAGGTCAATGTAAAATAGTAATTAGATTAAGATGAGAACAGCTGAAGACATTTCTTTTCCTTTCTCCGTGTTATCTTTTCCCTTCTTCCCTTCCCCCAGTCCTTCCTTTTCTCCCTTCCGTTCCTTACTTCCTTCTATTCTTTACTTCCTTCCTTCTGAGAACACACTTGAGATGTCAAATCAGTGTGAAGCATAATGGATTTGTAAGAGCAGATCACAAGGAATGGATAGACTTGGAAGCACTAAAGCTTCCTGTGTTTCATCTTGTATTGTAAATAGAATTTATTTGTTTATTCACCCTGGAGAGACAGGAAATTACGAGATAATGTTTTACGTTGTGCAACCTTAACCAATGATACCCAAAGCCATACCAACCCAAAGAAAATATACAACATTTCTGTGGATGAAACTGACTGTACTTACCTCCTGCAGGCCAAGGGGATGTGTTGTCTGGTCATGTCTGTGCAGTCTGTTTGCAGTGGGTGTCACAGTGGGTGTCACAGCAATCTCAGACAGCATCTGTTGAAGTTCCTCTGACAATCTAAGAAAGCAACATCCTTTGGCTTTTCACAGCCTTTCACCACTACTGATGTCTGTAGGAGTTCACTGATTGTTCATTGCATTATAGAGCATCAAAAGCTACTACTTAACTACCTACCCTTTCCTTTCTTCCATTTATTTAGTTATTTATTTTTCCCTGGGGAAAAGTAACAGCAAGTTACAGGTGGCACAAGGCTGTTGATTTAATTTGTGTTGTCTTATCTACACAGAAGTAAGTTGCTGTGATTGAGCTCTGTAGCGCCATTTATATCTCAGTGTGGATGAGAGGAGTAGGATGTGGAGAACAGAGGAGGCTTGAGTTCTGCACTCTGTGCTGCTTTGTCACAGAGCTTCCCTTCTTCCCTTTTCCCTTTACCCATTTTCCTTTTTTTTTTTTTCTGTAAGGTTTCCACATATGACCTAGATAGCAGATGTATGATAGCCACATTATATCAGTAGGCATTTCCATCATCACTTTAAAGAAGATTGAATTTTGCTTAACAAGGATCAATTAAAAAAATAAAGAGGATAAGATTTCAAGTACAAGTCAGATGATGCTGAAGTCAAGTGAACTCCCCAATGTATTAGATGTCTGCTCTGTTGCTCTCAAGTTCCTTGATTTTTTTTCCTCTTAATCCCATCCAAGATATTCTTCAGCTATATAAAATGAACTTTTGTTTTTATGCTGTTCTCAGGGCTTAGTTGAGAATCAGGAGTGCAGCTGTGATGGCCTTGGCCATAGACTTTTTTTCAGACACACATTCCTCTCTCCTTGCCTGCATCACTGGGCTCTCATCCAAAATCAACAAGATCATGTTTATATTGTGTCCTCCTTTGCTTTAGCCTTCATTAGGATCCTGTCATGCTCAGCCCTCACACTATGTCACATTCATTATGGTGACTCCTCTATTCCCCTTTCCCCAGACTTCGTCGTGAGAACTGTGGCACATTACTTTGTGCTGAGCACATTTAACTTCTTTTTTTTTGTTAGAAAAAGGACAAACAAATGGTTCCAGAGATGCCATGAGATCTAAATGTCTTCAACAGCCAAAATTCATAACACTCAGTAATTTTAGTCTCAGCTTGATTTTTCTAGGAATGCTTAAGTTATGTCAATCAGAATTTCTAAAAGATCTAAAGCATCAAATGCTGGACTCTCATCTGAGACTTTTCTTTCTGATTGCTTCATGACATTTTCCACTCTGTTGTGTTTGATGCTGCAATCCCTAAATTCAGTATTCTTCAGATTAAGCCATTTGTTTCTTACTCGCAGCAAGAAGTATATAGTTGCTAATACAAAGGCTTTTTCCTGGCCCAACAAATTAGTGAATACAGATCTACAGGCAATTTAATCTACAGGTGCCCTTTAAAACATTCTTAGACACATTATCCTTACAATAAAAGATAATTTCTGAAAGAACTGTGCAAAGCTTTCTAAACAATTTGTCAAGATGTGGAGTTTGTGCTGATGCACATTGCTGCAAAAGCTGCAGTTACTCTCATTGAATAAAAAAAATAAATTACTCTGCTTGGATGATTCACTTTTGAATGAATATTGGGGTTAAGTTTTTTAGTAATGTGAAGACTAATTATTTTCGATGTGCAAAACTGGAGGAAACTGCCAAAAGTTATCAAAAGAAATGCATATAATTTGCACAGCCCTACCATTTAATAAGGGAATAGTTATGTGCAGGGGCTTGAATTGAGGTCCTTTTCTTCCTTTTCAGTCCCCTTTCTCTTCTATTTTATTTCCTTTGATTTAATAAAAACTATGAAATACATTAAAATCCAGGTCTCCCTAGAGCATTGAGTCGCATTGTGACATGAAACCATGAAAGCCAATGATGCACTGAAGAAATACAAGGATATTTCTGAGGTCTCGTGTTACAATTTTGTATCCAGTGTTTATCAGAGTGATTTATTTGTCTGTTACACAGTTTCTCATCTCTCAATACTGTAGATATCCTTTCCACAGATGACATGTCTCTTGGCTCATAAAATTTTGTCTAAATGAAAAATATTGCCGATCTGGCCACACTAAATAGCAGGAAAAGAATTTTGCTGTGGAGGTTATCCATAAACAAGTTATCCACCACGTCTTCCATCAAGTAACACAGACTGAACAGTGCATTATCCTATCTACATATTCTGTGTGTTTTGTTAGCAGCAAATAAACACAGCCAAATGCAACTTCATGAACAATATTTTTATATTCAGTTAGGAAAGAAAAATATTTCTTACAGTCTCTTGTCAATGAGAAATCGCAAAACGTTGAGATTTTTTTATTTTTTTTTTTTGCTTGGGGGGAGGAAGAGCCCATCATGGCAAGTGTATTTACTACAGTTTTTTTTATAATATATGTCTCTATACATATCTCTCTTAAAAAACAAAACACCAACAAAATGAGACACTTTTTAAGTCCTGATGTTTGTATTTGGCTATAAGTTTTTAATTAAGAAGCAAAATGGATTCACCTGAATGTTTTTGCAACTAGATGGAAGATTTTTAAAAGGAAATGAGCAGATTAGTGTAAATAATCGTGTGTAAGCCCCTTGTGGAAGTCATCCCCACTGTACTCTGCCTAGATGAACCAACCACTTCAAGCCAGTGGTGTGTCATGCCTACTGCATGAGTTAGAGAAACATGATTAATCCAAACTCAATTTGTGTATCATAGAATCATAGATATTATGATCATGATGTGTATCAACATCCAGGAAATTTGAATGGAGAGTTCACAAGAATTTTTAAAATGAGAAATAGACAAACTGGTACAATATTGAATGAAGACTGCTGGACCTACTGTCAGCCACAGCATGTGTTCCTAAGATGAAATGTCAGTCACAGAGCCAGGAAGGCCCAGACTCAGGGTAGGAAATGACAGGAATTTCCTATCTCCTAGACTTAAATGTTAGCTGTGGGATTATAGCGACCTGTAGAGGCCAGTTGATAGCAGGCATTATTTGATTTAAACACAAGTAATATTTAGGGCTTTACGTAACTGCCTTTTATATATAAACACTACTCAGAGCCCTCTGCATCCATACATATACACACATTTTTGTTATTTACATGTGTATGGAGTAGCACAATTTTCCAGGAAATTCCCAGCTGAGAGATGACTTCAGGCTGCAGATCATTCTTCTGATCTTTCTTCTTCTCATGAATTTTAAACCTGCAGGAAATGCATTCTGATACAGCTGAGGGCACAGAAGTAATTATAGGTTTTCTTTGCTTTGGACACACTTATTTCTCTGGGGGTTGCTTTCCTAAATGTGGAGTATAAGAACCACCTAAATAAACCAGGTGTCAGAAATTGATTTGCACGATCGTTTTTATAGTGAACTGAGCAGCTGAGCATTCTAGACTCCTGAACTCTGCTAAAGCCATAAAGATTCTCCTGTGTAAAATTAGGATATAAGGCATGTAGCGATTTTTTTTTGTTTAATTTTTTTTTTTTTTCCATGAAGTTAGGCCCAAACATTTCAGGATACGTTCACATGTGTTAGGAAAACTGTTGTGTCGATTTGGGGTATTTATGTAGATGATGAAGACATTTATTTTTCGTTTTACCTACTCTGTTCATTGACAATCATTAATTAGATGTGCAGGTAGATTTTTTTTTTCCATTAATAAGCAATTGCTGCAGTTCTACCCTAAATCTTTATCAGCTTTTGGTATCATAATTACTGTGGGAAAAAAAAAGAAAAGAATTAATTCAAATCTCTGGGCCACACCAGAAACCTCTCCATCATTTTTATCCCATAAAATAGATTCTGTCTTATCAAGAAACAGTATATTGCCTTTACACATAACTGGCTATATTTTATTAAACAAGGACTAAGATGACCCTCATGCATGTTGAACAATGCTGTACTTACATATGTGTGAAGACTTATCCTGATGCTTTTGAGAGAAGTGGGACCATTGCTTGGACTTGGAAAAGTAATTTAGGGTCCTTCTGACTCTTTCATGGATATTATTACCCATAACGGAGAGAACCTTGATATAAAATACTCCTTGACTGAGGTGATGTCTCAGGTTGAAATAAATAGCTAGAAAACGCTAAAAAGCAGACAAAACAGTTTTCACTTGTTTTATAGTTTGAATGGGAGTTTTAGAGAAGGCTAACTTGCCAAAAGTAGACTGCTGGGAATACAACTAATAGGGTGAGTGGGTGGGCAGGATGGAAACTGGTTTTTGGGACACATTTTTTAATTTCCAGTCTGCTTCTCTGAAAGAAGGTGCTGATACTTAAATTTCATCCTGGTTTTCTCACTACAGGGTAGTAATGATCACCCTGAAACATTTAGCATCAAATTGCTGGGTGATACTTGCTGCTTTTCAATAGGATTAACATAGCAGCACTCAATTACAGCACACTTAAAAGCATTTTCATTTCTTGGTTATTAAAATCTACATAGGAGTCCTACAGTTGCCAGAAAGAATTGGCAAGAATTTCCCAGTGTTGTTATGATTGTTGCAGTTCCCTTGGTAGAAACAGGACTGGACCCAGTGTAGAACTGGTGTGCTACCATACTGATGGAGCCTGTTTTTCTGTTTTCCTGTTGCTCTAGGAGCAGTGTTGCTATTGGCAGTTCTATTTTTCTGAAGTGTTTTTATGTCTTCAGCAGGATGCAGACCTTTTAAAGTTATCTTATGAAAGAATTTAATATAAGTACAGTCATGGGTAAGAGATTCTTCTCTCCATGTTCAACAGTGCTGCTATTAGGCTTTCTTAGAAGCTCTGTAAGAGCTATAAAGGGATGCTGGTTTTCTGAACTCTTACTTTTTACTAAAAGCTCCAATAAGTCCACAAGGCTTCTCCCTATTAAAAAAAAAAAAGTAATTTTATAGTGTATTCAGCAAGCTTTAGCCCTAGAAGTAGGACATCAAATACTACTTTATTATTAGAAACTTTTTTATTATTTAAGAAGCAAGGGTAGTGCATTCTTCTTGTAAATTATGCATGGGAATTAAAAAATTCCTAGGTGACTGGGGGTACAAATCCAATTAAAAGCCCAAACTGTTGCAGTGGTTTGAACATCTCAAATGAAATACAGAAAACTGCAATGATCTTGTGGTAAAGATTATTAAATAAACTGCAGGACTTTGAAATTTCTGGCTCTGCCATAAAGTGTCATGTTTGATTTCAGAGAAGCAGTTTTTTTCTGTGCCCAAGTTCCACACCTCTAAAGTGGGTAGCACTGCAGAGACAGGCAATGGTAGTAAATCAATTGGGGTTTAAAAACAGTTCCTGTGCTGAATACAATATAAAAAAGAATTAAGTCCTATTAAAAAAATGCAGTACAATGTTATCTCATTATCTCTTTTCAAAAATCTGTCTTGACATAATGCTGCAGTATGTTGGCTTTAATTTGTTGGGGGTTTTTTTAATCTCCTTGGCACATATAGAATGGTTGATTGCCAAGAACAATCAATGTATAGAGAAGCGAATGGCTTCCAGAACTGTGAATATTAAATGATGTCTTAAATATTTTCTGTAAAAATATATTGGTAGTTATGTTTGAATGTGTGAATTCGGCCTGCTGTAATCATTTCTTCAAATAGTTATTTAGTAATGTAAAACTCCTCTCCCTTAGTTCTTTCACTCTCTAAAGACCAAATCCAGTTCTTATTAGTGGGAGTATTAGTGAAATTATTTTAATCAACTTCAGTGGAGGTCAGTGAGGACTCAATTTTTTTTTTTTAAATGGCTAAATTGCAAATATGAAACCACAGATTGTTCTTAACTGCTTGGTAAAAATCAATAAAATGTGTGAAACTCTCAGGCAGCTTTATAGGCAAGATCCTTGCAATTGTCAGGGTCTTCTGCTTCCTCCCTTTCAGTGGCATTTACACATCTTAATGTTTTTTAGAATTTATTTTAAATTTATATCTATGTACACTCAATTTACAAAAGAAGGCTAGATTTTCAAGGTGTCTCATAATGCAAAAAAAGAATTAATAGAATTTAACTTTGAAAGTATAGGCATTTTTTAAAATACCCTTAAGCACTTCCCAGCATATTAGGAAAAAAATGACTTTAAAAACTGGGCATAAGTGATTTCAAAACTAGGATTAAACCCACATGTTCAAAATTTGAGATCTGACACACTTCTGTTCATGTCAGTGAGTGCTAATGTTTCTGTTTTAAACTAGATTGAAGCATGTCTGGGAGATAAATGAGCTATTCAGGTAACTGAGTGATGTAGTTAAGGTATCAGGAGTGGACAAGCTGTGGCAATACCAAGTTCTACATGAGTTATTTTGTTTTGCCAAGTATGTTAACCCATAGAAAGAGTCATGCTGCTCTGGATCACTTACAGTTACTGCAGTCATTTTTGAAAGAAAGATTTCCGTACTTTTGAACACATTGGTTTTTGTGTTTTCGCTACACTGATATAAATACTATTAGAAGCATGTAGGATAATAATTCCCATTTTACACCATTGTAAACAGACATGTAATTGTTTGTCACTGTTGTGGTAGCTAAAAGATAGGCTGAGTCAATAAAAGGAGAATTGGGCATAAAACATCACTGAGGGTACTTCGTAAGCTAAAATGGTTGAGATTTCTCCTGAAAAGCTGGAAATGTGATAAGGAAACAATTACAATGCATTAAGGGAAAATACTAGGTGTCCGACAAAGTTCCTTTTCTCTCAGGAACCAAAAAAGCCACCCAACAGGAAGGACCTCAAATCAAAAGCAATACTAAAAAATAAGGAATTGATACTGCTTCACAACTGTTTAATATGGAAAAAACTGATATTAAAAACAAATTAGGTAAACCATGAAATCCTGCCTTGCTTAAGACAATATAAATCTGTTAGATAGTTCTGATTCAGCATTTATTTATGCATAAGCTTAACGTAAAGAAAGTGAAGAGTCCCTTTGGCTTTAATGGATTTGCAAGTAGGTTTTAGGCTGCTAGAGCATGCACACTTGAACCATGGGATAGAAGAAATTCCTGTTCTTGGAAAAGAGCTAATAAAAGCAATGTCAAGAAATACTCCGGAGTATCACCGTGACTATGTATGTGAGTGTACAAAGACTTACAGGATAAGGATGTGGAAAAGTAAGTGATGTGGCTCTCCAGTATATGTTGGTACACTCAATTTTTATATGAACTTTTTTGTTTTTCTTGGCCCTTCATAAATACTTTGTTTTCAATAGGTTTTTGAGTGTATTTATTTTGGTTTTAGGGTCAGTAGTTGAAAATGGGGAAAAATGTAATTGTCTTTTCTTTTTTGCTTAACATTTTAAGTATACAATATGAAACCCATAATTATTCAGTTGGCTAATTGCATATTTTTCCTGGCTCATTGTTATTGGTGGACAATAATTTGTTGTCATATATGGTCTGTTGGGAAAGAGATTTAGTCTAGTCCTGTGATGATATAACAGATGGGAAACTCTGAATTACTTCAGAGTATGTTTCTTGACTGGCTTAGAGCTTCTATATTTGTTTCCCTGCTCTGTGGAGTGGCAAATAATATTCCATGGATAAAATCAGTGAAAAGTTGTCATTCAGTAGAGACAGGTTTTACACCTGCATTTTATCTCTCAGTGGATTTATGGCAGCAAACTTAGTATACTTTTAAAACTTTCTTTTTAAATAGCAAGTGTGATATATATTTTCTATATTAATTAGAATAGATTTTGTTCAGAGAACTTTACACTGCGAACATCTTCCGTGACAGTGTGTAATTGTTGCAGATGAGGGATTTTCATTCTGTGGTCTGTGGTTTCTTGAGGTGGCCTCCAATATACTACATAGTGGTTTAAGAAGTACTTCCAGGTGGTCCATAGAGGGGCCTTCCATGATAGCAAAGTAGCAATGCTTAAAACACTTGTGGCTCCTTCCATAATGCTTCACATTCCAAGACATTTTGGTAAATTACATTAAAAAATATGAATATTTATTTGTTCCCAGTGCAAATTCTTCAGTATTAGGACCATTGCAATAGAGTTAACTGTAGTGACACTTCTTTGGAAAAGTCAGGAGTGGACAAGCATACAAGTGGTGGGTTTATAAATGATGATGTGGGTGCTAAAGTAAAATCTCATAACCAGGGAAGGAAAAGTAAACATTATGAACACAAGAAAGAAAGATGGGTCAAAGCCAAGAAGCGTCACCTCACATTAATACAAACCTATTGCATCTAGCTCCCTTTGCACCATTCTAATATTATTTTTTAGGCAATCAAGCATGTAAGTTGCCAAAGGAAAATGTTTGTTGGACTTGGGTGGCTCCAGGATAGGTGGCTGTAGGATACCTATTTCTTAAAAAAATGGACTGCAGCGTGACCACAGTTGAAAAACAGTGTTATGGGTTATATTTGGCTATACACTGAGCTCAATTTCACTAAGTAGGAAAACAACATCCCAGTTACAAATATGAGGAAAGGACAGAATCTTGGCTAGATCCCAAGCAGTTAGTGGTCTCAGGTGATCCCATAATGCAAGAGCACATGAACTATAGATCTGCTCCATCTCTTGAAAGCCAACAAAGGGATTATTCATCTTGCTTCACTAGTTTTTTTAGGTCTAAGCACAGGAAGGATAACCCAAGGTTTTCTGTGCCTCTTGCTTCATGTTTTGAGGGCTTAAGTAGGGACTACAGCTTCCATTGACATTCTATGCTGGAGTGAATTTCACCCTAAATGCCTGTTTTGGAATGAACAGCTTTATTTCCTTAAGTAAAAACAAAATTGTTTCTGATTTGTTGAAACCAAATAAAAGCATCTAAATCCATTCAATTCTGTTTGTTTTGGGTTCTGAAGAAAGCCTTCCTCCCAGTTGGGTTCAAACTGCAATTTATTTTATGAGAACTTGTTACATTAGGGAGAAGAAAGGGGGTGTGGAAGGGGGAGATAACTATGTTAATTCAGAAGCAGCACATTTTAGAAAATAGTTGAGAGGTCCTTTTTCCACAATTAGCACAGTTTTTAAACTGCTGACAGGGCTGTACTGCTGCTTATTATGAATAAAAGCTGGACATGGGCAAAGTTGGATTGAAATCTCGCCAGGAAGGTTTTGAAAGCAGACCTATATTTTATGTTCAAATGTTATATTTTTATCTTAACTTTCTGTCCCTTTTGACTACTATTATGAGATTAAAGTTAGATGGATAAAGTCATTTGAGAAGCTGGGTTAGAGTTAAATTGCCCGAGTCAGTTCAAACAACTAGAAACAAAGCTGCATTTTTCTTTGGTTTTAAGGATTACCATTGATGGCTAAAATGGTCTTTTGTGACACTGAGATGAAACAATGTTATATGATAGCACTCAGTCTTAATTCTTCTCATTTGACTGGAGCAGTCCTCTTCTCTACCAGCTGTTGCTATCATAAAGTTATTGTTTTCAGGTTGGCTTTAAGAATCTCCTCTCATAAAAGAAGCATCAAATTGATCCTTCTGGGCATTTCAGTGGTATCAAGATATCTCATAGTTTAATCAGTGCTGTAACAGAGAATGTTTTTCTGTAGTCTAGTTAAATGATAATAAACAGAAAGGCTGTAACCATATGGTGCTGCTCTCAGTCAGGCTTGGCATGTGGTGGCACAGGGGTGACGTGTACATGATTTTTATCTGAACTCTAGTGGTACCAGTAGCAAAAAAACCCATCTGGCAGTCTTCAAACCTTGGGTCTGCTCTTTATGTCTTCACATCACTTACCTGAAATTTGAGGACTGAAGTAATTAGATTTTTGTTTTGTAAAGGCATGTTTCTGTTTAATCAAGAATTGTTGCTATCAGTGTTGAGGTGTTCAGTCAATATTATGTATTTTTGTTCCTACTTAAGTCATAAAAATATAACATTTTATTGCGTCATGAGCAAAATTCATGGGAGAGGTTTAAGACTTGACTGAATATCTGATAAAATATTGCAGCACTTGCACATAGAAGTGTCCCCAAATCTTCCCATCTGTTCAGCAGAAGTGTTACTTAGTAGGTGAACCTATGAAAAGTTCACTTGCAGATGTAAGTACAAGAGACACTTTGTCATCCCAATGAGCCTTTATGTATCATTTCTGCAGACACATCCTAGGATTGGATTTTTGGACTGATGGCTTTTTGGTTGGAGGTTTTGCTCTTGTTGGCCAATACCAAAAGTGCTTCCAGGTTAATACAGGCCATTGCTGGCAAGGTTCAGAGTTCTGAACTTCCTGAAGTCAGTAAGTTTTATTGGTGTCACTGATTCCAGGATTTGTGTCCAAAAGATGTCTTGATTGCTCATGTAGTGATAGCATAGAAATGCACTGGGGAAAGAAACCTTCCTGAGAAAGCAAAAGGCAGAAAACTGTTTTAAGATTTAATTTATTGCTTTTTTTTTCATACAGCTATCTTATCACTCCATGTGGGTTTTCTTATTTTGGGGTCTGTGCTTTCATTCTTTCCCCCTTCATTCCTCTTGATAACCTCTTTTCTATCTCTCTCCCTTTGACTACATGGGAGCAATACTGTTTCATTGCCAACTGTACATTTTAGTCCAGATGACATGCAGTTGCTTCCTATGCATTTTCTGAGATGCTGAGGACAGATGTCACAAACAGTTATTTGCAGTGGGTAGCTTGGGCAAGTCCTTACAGCCATGTCCCCTATGTATTATGCAAGCACTGCCTCAGAGTATGCTCTTAATTGTCCTTTAGTAGGTCATCTGTCTAAAACCTGGAAGAACTGTATTCTTGGCTATCTTTGGAATGAAAGAATTTATTTCATCTATATAACACAGAGACAATTTAAAAGGAATGCTCTTTGAAATGGTTTTATTTCACTGTAAATCTTGCCAAATGAAATACAGTTTTGTAAAGTTGGGCAGTGCATCAACAGCAACGAAGTTCAAACAATGAAGATAATTTCTTTAATGTTTTGAGGTTGCCTTTACTGAGCAGCATTCTGGGTGAAAGGTAAACATCTTAATGGGAACAATTTATTCATATGAATCCCAAATCTTTCCTGCGATTGCTAAGCATTTGAACTGCCATCTTTCATCTTATCAGATTTTTTTTTAATATATTTCACATCTTTTTTCTGTATTAGTTATCTCAGTGATTTCAATGAGAATATCAAGAAATGGAAGCACTCTCAGGGATTAATGTGTAACTAGTACTTTCTTATGGCTAGCAGCTGTCAGTCTGACTAAACCTCCAAGTATAGCAACCTTATTGTTTGATGGGAATTATTTTCTCAGTGACATTTATACTCCTAATCAGGAAAATTTGACCAAGTCTTCCTCCCCTTTTTTTTTGGTGTGTGTGTGTTTTGTTGGGGTTTGTTTTGTTTTGTTTTGCTTTGATGTTTTAGTTTGTTTTGGGGTTTGTGATAAATTATATAGCTTTCCAAGTTCAACTGGCAGTGTTCAGGAATCAGGAGACAGATTTTTTTATCAAAGAAACTGGTTAGATAGATATATGATAACAAATATGAAAACAACACTACTGTGCATTATCTGTGTATTTTTTGGAGTAAATTTGCCTTCTACAGGCACTGAAAATTCAGTAACAACTATCAGCGGGAGTAGTTAAATGGAGTTTATCCAGCATGGCAGGTTTGCTAAGTCTGCTTTTATCAATTATGACATCTAAAGTCTAATTGCAGATGTTGGAGGACATTGTTTTTGTCTCTGACAATAGCAGGCATTACAGTCTTATGGGTAAATTTTAGGGTTTTCTGGTTTTCTACAGAGATTTTATGATGCTTTGTTCACTGTTGGTCCATTGATAATGTAAGATACTTTACTAGAGCTAATGAGGTAGGAAGCATATTTTAATGAGACAAAAAATGATTTTTTTGGGCTTGTCTGTATGCATAAGTGTGGGGACTGCAAATTTTGATTTGGAAATGTCAAAGTGCATTCTTTTTTAACGTGAGCACCGTACATTCCTGTAAAGACAGCAAAATCTTCCCTGTTGTTTTTTTTGATTCAGTGGTTTGCCTTCAGCTCTCTACTGTAACGTTCCTGGTCATAAGGGAGCTTGTCAGACAGCAAAACACTCTTGTCTTCAAGCTAGACACCCAGAAGGAATACAGTTTCTATGTGTGATCAGAAGCACAGGCGGAATTAACTTTTCTGCACCTAGGGTGCTTTCTTGCTAGGCATATACATGCTGCACTGGTACAGCTGTCTGGCAGCATTGCCATGGCCAATATTTACAGCAGTTGTTTTGCTGTTTCCCTCCAGCTTCCAAATCACTTAGGATCACGCCGGTGTGAGTGCAGTGCTGACGCATGTGCCTCTGCGTGCCGTGCCGCAGGAGACGCAGCTCCGCGGCGAGCCGTGACTTGTGTGAAAGCAGCAGTTTGACCTCCCTCCCTCCCTGATTAATGGGCTTGGGAAGTGCAACTTAATGGGGTTTTGGAGCAATTTGATGCAAGACGTTGAGGTCTCATCTCAATGCACTACAGATGAACCAGAGAAAAACAACAATATTTTCTTTCCATTTCATTGCGGCATGTTTTTCTAAATCATCAACGCAGCACTGTTCCATGGAAAGTTGACATTTTGGGGAACATATCTTCCAGAAGGCATTTGGACAGCATGCTTCCAACTGGAAAAATTTTTGGCATGTCCCTGAATTCTATTTCTTAATAGGAAAATAGCGGAGAAAGAAGTATTTGTGTAACACATGAGTAAACTCCTGCATGAATTCTAAAATAGAAACTTTGATTTTGTTTTTAATCTGCCATGCTGCAATTGATCTAATTTATCTTTCTAGAAGAATGGAAGGCTGAGATGAAAAGAAGAAAAAAAAAAAGTTGCTCAGTATTCCATTAATGGCCTCTGATGAGGAGATAATTAAAGAATATTACAGTAGTGATAAATTGTCCCAAGAGTGACTGAAATTTGTGCACATGGAAGATCAGGGACCTAACTATGGTAGTTCAGATTGAAGAGAATTAATTTTTTACTGTTTTTTCATTAGGATCAGGGTGCTGTGCAAAGTCAGAAATATGCATACTTGGAAAGAGGAAAAACATAGTTTATCCAGTCGAAGAAATATTTGTGACGGCGTGAATTTATGCACTCTGATTCCTAAAATGAGACTTAAGTGAGACATAAGTACACAGGTCTTGTGCCAGCACTCTGCACAGGGGTGAATTTAATCCAGAATGAATAAGGGTCTTTTACTTCGTTTATTTTCTGCAGTCACTCTACCCAATTCCTAACAGTGTGTTTTTCAGACTGTATTTTCAGACAGCAGTGCACCACCTTTAAGTCAAACACTGAGGGCAGTTTTTATAGGAAAGTTGCTTGAATTTATTGCTTGAATTTAAATCAACATGTTGCTTTTATGGATTACTCAAATGTGAAGAAATCCACTGTTAATTTTTAAATGCTATAGTTTAGAACAAGTGTTTAATGTTTATGAACTAAACCACATGAAAAGAAAAAAGAAGTATTTGGTAATAATTGGAACAGAACTGGATTTTTTCCATATCAGTGTGTAGTTTGTGGTGCAGCACCTGATAATTACTGGCATTATTTGTTTTATGGGAGCATTTTCTAAGTGTGATATCCTGTTCAGTGCAGCTTGTGGCTGGGGATTTTGCCACTGTTCCACCATTAACCTTTTTTGTGAACTGTGATTTCAACATGCTGAGCTGCTAATTCAACCATTTACACAATTTAGGTATCAGATTTCTAAATATAGATGGGAGTAATCTAGTTTCTTTTTAGTACAAGAACAACTATAATTTATGTCAACATGGCTAAATTTTAATGATTTTTTAAAATTCTTCCTTACTAATTTAGAGCCTGTGAAAAACTTCTGTGTTGTTTGAAGGTAATTTGCCTTTTCATCAACAATTTTTTTTAGATCTAATATGAGAAAAGTAGTTTGCACTAAGACAAGTTTGGATTTGTGTTTGAAATAATCGATGCACTATTATTGTAAGAGGAAATATAATGGTCTTCAGTCATACAGTTTGATCACAATAGATGTATTTTTACCTGTTTTTCTTATTGGTGTTTCTTGTGTACAGCTTTAGATTTATTTTTTCTATCTGTTAGTGTGTATTTGTATTTATATGCATACATGTGTGCATTTTTAATTCTCCTTTCTTTTCACATGCAATTTCTTGGTAGATGTGCTTTTGTAAAGATAGATGTTAAGTACCATTTTCTTTTTTGTTTGTTTGTTTTTTTCTTTTTTTTATCTGAAATATCGAAGAGCATCTTGATTTGATGGAAGTTAGAAATCTTATTGTAAACATTTATAAGTCCTTAACTCTAATGTCTTCTGTGTCATGGGGCAGTTGTGCCACAGTGGTGCTCAGCAGCATGTTGTATGAATCTGGGCAGTGACCCTTCGAAGATCTAATCTGCTTCCTGCTCATGTGGGGCAGCATTGTTCTTTTATGATTTTACCTCAAAGTTAGTGTTGGGAATAACATTCTCAGATAGATACAGGATGAAGTAAAAGGGAATAATACATGTTACCCCTCAGAGAGGAATAAAATGGGGTTGTTGAAATGCTAGGTTTCTCACTAGGTAGAGTTGTATAATGACAAACGCATGAGCAATCTGAGTGTCAATTCTCAGTCCTTGTTCCTTCCACTACTCCCATCACCCTCATCTCTTTAAAAAAACCTGTAGATTATCCCTCATCAGACTGTACAAATGACTACCTTTTTTTGCCTTTCTGAAAGTATGCCACCAAACCTGCCAGGTTTGATGGGATTAGCAGGAAGATGAAGTCATCATCACAGGGGAATAACTTTTACACAGTTTGGGACCAGTTAGTGCCATAATGGTGATGCTGAGAAAGCCCCCAGTTTTTCACAGGTATCCCCAAAAGATCTGTTAATATTCTAATGCAGTTTTTCTAGTAAACTCTATAGGATATAAGGGAATGTTTCTTCTTATTATACTCCCTTTCTAAGGAAAACGTATGGAGACAGATGTGAAATCTCCTCTTCCTCCAGTTGCACAGGGTAACCTGGTGTCACTCAGACTCATTTGGAGGTGGTGGGGTGGTGCTCTGCTACTAGGAACCAACCTCCTACCATTACCAAGGGGGAGCAAGGCAGACTCACACTTAATGGGGATCAGATCCCTCCCTGTACAGCCTGCAGGACGATGAATTGGCCAGAGAATCACACTGATTACACATCATATTTTTCACACATTTCAATATGCATGTGGCTTGGTTCCAAGTAAAGCATCTGAAACAGTGTGGTTAATATGCAATATTTCCTGGTGTTGCTGGATGAACAGGCCTTTGTGGCCTGGTGTCACAATTTGCTCCAAGAGTACTTTACCTTTCAAATGCTGTTGCATCTGGAAGGGAATAAAGTATTGCTGAGATGCCTTCAGTTCTCCAGCAGCATGTTCCTACCCTCAGCTTGTCTGCCATTTAGGGAAAGATTCAGTGTTATCTAAAAATTTTTCAGTGATGGAAAAATTCCCACAAGTGTTGATGATGATTATTACACTGTTTTCTTTGGTTAATTATTCTGGCAAAATTAAACAACAAAATAAAATCTGACAATTAGGAACTAAATCTAATTCTAGTCTTAGTTTGTGGAGCTTCATCTTTCAGTCTTCCTGCACTTCTTTCTGTTTTGCAACTCTCTACAGAAGAGCTTGTGTGGTATTTGCAGTAGCCCAGTTATCTGAGTTATGTTGGGCTAAGTCTGGCCTAAGGAAAAGGATTTTTTCTCCTCTATGTAGATTAATCTGATTATGGCATTTATATAATAGATGGAGTGCCCCCCTTCCTTTTTTTTTTCTTTTTTTTTCTTCATGTCAAAAAAAGGAAACAAATCAATCTACTTAAAGTGTTTAATACTTTAGGAGTGTTAAAAATTGTGACATTGAGAAAAAAACAAGGTTTGCTTAGGTTCATTTTCTGTTGGAAATGGCACTTATGGTGATCTAGAGTTTAATACTGGGAAAAAATTGGCCTATTTTTGAGATTTGGCTTGCTTTGATCTCTTATTTCCTAGGGATTTTCCACAGCTTCTGTGTCATAAAAGCTTCTTTGCCTTTTTGACCTTAGTAGAAGTTATAGAGTAGGCTGTTTCCTTGTGTTTACATAGCTTGAAGTTTCTCCTTCTGTTTTGCAGTTTTTGTTAGGTAATCCTTTACTACTTTTATAATATATATATATATC